>FXXK01000019.1:1054130-1186981 GCA_900184695.1 Betula pendula | reverse complement strand
AATTGTAGATATCCATCATATCCTTACCTAAAGGTATATAAAAAGTGTGAATACCTCTTAAATTGTGCATTTTATTTGATAGTGTAAAATTACGATTTTACCCTTATTTAATAGTGTAATTTAATGTTTTTGCCCTTACATTCAGACAATACATTCAATTATATTTCTCAAAAACTACAAAGAAAAACAAACGTTAATTACATCTCCACTACAAACAAAAAAAAAAAAAAAATTGTCATCTCTATCTTCTTCTCTTTTGAAATTCACAATGACATTTTCTTCCTCAAAAGCTACCAAAAAAAAAAAAAATCAATATGTGAACATCTTATTGTTACTGATAAATACAAAGAGATTGAAATTCAATACAACTCAATATCATATATTATCTGAATGTTTAATTTTATCTTTGTGAGATTATGTTCTTGAATGAGAATTATTGGATGTGGATAAATTCGATGTGGTAGAGGACTCTACATCTGCAAAATTTTATAACATGAAAACTTTTTTAATCAAAAATAAAAAGACTTATATCAAAATCAGAAAATCACATGAACTCAATGCTTTAATTAGTAATTAATGGCATAATTGACTCCCGCAATACAACCATAAAAAAAGATTCAATAGATATACATACAATGAAAGACCATTTAACAATAAAACAAAAATTGAAAATATGAAATATCTAGCACATTATTTAGATCATTTTTAGCAACTCTCTTGTGTGTAATGATCTTTCTATTTTAAATTCTCCTTATCATAGATAAATGTATTACTTACATATTCTATTTTACTTTTTTTTTTTTCCAAAGTTCGGATGAAATTCTAAATCTCCAATTATTATTAACCATATCATCTCCATTGCCTTTGTTCCCTTTTAAGGTAAATTTATATAATCTGTTTTTTTAATTTTTTACACATACGTTGAGACTTTTATCCACTTTCGCACTCCTTGCTTCAATAATAATGTCTAACACATTTGTTTAGACAATTTTGAGCAACTCTCTTGTGTATAATAATCATTTTATTTATAATTCTCTTTATCATAAATAAATGTATTATTTACATGTTTTCTTTTACTGTTTACTTTTTTCTTGTTTCTCTGTTCCAACAATTTCTTTAACCTATAAATGTCCAAAACAAATTATAGGTTACATTTGTATGTTTTAAACAAAAATTAAATTTTGTTAAATTATTTATTTCGTTGGTGTCTATTACAATTGTTTTAGATCATTTTGAGCAACTCTCTTATGTATAATAATCTTTTTATTTTTAATTTTCCTTATCATGAATAAATGTATTATTTACATGTTATGTTTAAACTTTTTTTTTCTCAGGTTCACATAAAATTCTAAGTCTCAAATTGTTATCGGCCATATCATCTCCATTGACTTTATTGCATTTTAAGGTAAATTTATATAATCTATTTTCCAATTTTATACACATATGATGAGACTTTGATCCACTTTCACACTCCTTGATTTACTCTAAACTTCATAGCTTTACAATCTTATATACTTATAGAATGGTTGAAATAAACACTATGAACAATTTGTATTATATATTTTTCAATACCATTTAATTTGAAGTAACAACATGTGTGCCATCTAAATTAACTTTCTTTCATTTTGCTTTAGTATAATCTATATATTAAATCTACCATGTAAATAAAACTAAAATATTAACAATTATAGTAATATATAACACTGAAAACCAAGCACTTGTCGTCCCTACTAATATATATATTATTTTGGACTAGGTGTGATTGGGTGCGCTGGGTTTGGTTTCAACTGCATGGACCGCCATTATAAATAATTAGCAACAAGGCCCAATCCTAGCCAGGCCCAATATTCACGCTTGGGTTCTCAAATCCAAGCTAACCTAGCCTTTTTCCCGCCACACAAAGCAAAATAAAAAACAACGGTCAAACTATCAAAAAAAGAAAAAAAGAAAAGAAAAAGAGAGCCTAAATGCTTCACTTTTATTTGTATTGATAAGCTATTTAGTAATTCTTATAAATATAATTTATTAAAATTCCGTTCAAGAAATAGAGGATATTGTGACAAAAGGTTTCAAACAAACATATAGCATCGATTATCTCTAGACATTTGCTGCTTTGGCCAAACTAAACTTAATTCTATATAAATTCTTCTGTCAGTTCTTTTTTTTTTTTGTTTTTGGGTTATTATTCTGTCATTTCTAACAAATAGGACAAAACTACTTTTCAAATATAATCTTCTTCCATTTAGAGGAGATGAGATGCTCATTTCTAACAGCCTATCAGTTCTACTGAAAAAAAATATATATCTATTTTAATTTTTTTTGAAAAATATAAAATCAGTCCTAAAATTTTACTAACTTGTAATAGCTCTCCAAGGTATAAAAATTGACTGAAAACCAATATTTCCAAACCGCAAAATAATAATTATCTAAACAACTAACATAACCGACAATCATGTTTTTATTTTTTTTTAACTAGTGATCTTGATCATCTGGTAAAATTCTTTTGACTATTTTCTACTTTGATTTTTAAAATCATTGATAAAATTCATAAAAATGAGTCGTTTGGTAAAAGTTTTAAAATTCTATTTTTATTATTTATTTGTGACATGACATAAATATAAAAATACGTTTTAAATGTTTTGTGAGTATTTTATGTTCTTAAGTTGTTTATTAATACTTTGTTTTTTTTTTTTTGGCTAAAAAATAAAATAAAAAAACTGTCATAAAAAGTATTATTACCTCGAAGCCGGCCTAGATAACTAGCTACCTCGAAGTGCAGGCCCAGATAGATCTGGCCCGGACCGAATCCAAGTCTCTTACAATCCGGGTCGAGCTCAACAAGTTGAAACTCGTGTGCCGCTAGGGTTTCGATATCAACAGCTTATAACATTTTCTTTATAAATAAACGAGGTACTACGACTACGAAGTTCATAGGCTAAGCAAAGCCTCTGCGCCGCGCATCAAAGAACTGGTTCTTCCTCTTCCTTCTCTCATATTTCCAGTTCTTCTATGAATTTCAAAGATTTTGAAAGATTTCTTTTTTCTTTTTTTTTTCTGTTATATGCAAATACATGGGGATGGTTGCGATGATTATAAAAATTCCTCGTACTGAATGCTACATGGCATGAAAGACACGTTTACACCCATAGAATATGAGCACCATCCCATTCCATTTACATTCAGCTTATCACATAATCAGTTCATTCACTCACATGTTATAGGATGAATAATTGGTTTTTGAACGGTTTCTTGATGGTTCTGTTTGAAAACTTGTTTTGTAAATGGAAAAGCAATTTATATTTTTGGAAGAGAAGTAGAACTCTTTCAAATCCCTGCCTAATGTGTTGTTCTTGTTGTAGTTTATGGTTAGGAGTTGGCTTTTATATTCAGAGGGCATTTTTCTATTAATGCTTTGTGCTCAGCCAATTCCTTATATTCATCTGGGTGGCGTTTAAAGCCCTGATTTTTGACTGAATAGTTCTGTAAGTTAGGGTTACGCACGCCTCCATATTATTTCAATGTTTGTCCAATATATAATTATTACTAATTTCAGTCCTTAATTTATAATGCTTGCTTTGTGGGTGTGTGGATTTTCTTTATTGAATGATGGGTTTTTAATTGAACTGGCATCAGCGTATGCTGAATTTTCTTTATGATCTAAATTTGATTAATGTTTTCCAATGGCATCAAACGGTCAGTCTTTTTTTTCCCCCTTTGTGAATACTATATGAGATGGTTTTGTGGTTTGTGGATTTCATGATATTTTGTGGTTCCAAAAGAATGTTGATCAGTATTTCAATTTTAGGAAGACTCTGGGGCTTTTTATGAGATCAAGAACACTATAATATCGAAATTATGATTTGTGGTTTGTGTTAATGGTTTCTGCTCAGGGAGAACCCTTCCCGGTGGAGTCTGTTTATGTTCAGGCTAATGGAAATTGCCCAAATCCCCTTAAACTGTTCTTTCTTGAGTGGTGAATGGCTCTACCCCTTGTGATGATATTGCTGGACTAAGTAAACTGCAATCAATACAAAAAGAAAAAAGTAAGCTGCAATAATGCAACGATCTTGAACATGTGTTTCTTGTTGACCTTAAAGGAAACATAGAATGGCCCGTTTACAGCTGTAAAGACATTTGTGTTCCAGTCTGTAGTAGGAGATCCAAATTTCGCCCATGTGATAACAACCCCCTGTTTTTCAATTTTGGAAAGACTAATGTTACACACACTTTACATTTTTTGACACCCATTTTCACTCTTAGATGATTTTTAAAACTTCCATTGGATTGGGGATGGTTTTTTATTAGATTTTAATCCATGAGTGTTTGAAGCATTACTCTTATGAGAATATATAGAAATTTCTCTCTTCATTAAGCTTTTTTTTAGAAATACTGAAATGATTTGTCAATTTCATCATCATTGGAATCTTTTTATCATGAATGAATTCATGTTTTTCACACTGGTTTGGTCCTTTGGGAGCATGAGAGGAAAAAAAAAGAAGTTTGGGAAATTGTATTGAAAGTAATACAATGAAAAAGATAAGTTTGTTTTGTAACATTTTCAAAAATTATTTTTTTTTTCAAACATTGAAATTTCTTCCCAATATTAATTATCCAAACAAATTCTGTCTCTACTAATTCAATTCTCAATATTTCCGTTAAACTCTTCAAAACCCAAAACCCAAATCACTTTTTAAAACCTCAGCAAGAATTATTTATTTTTAGCTTACACACACTTTGCTCCCTTTCTTTGAGAGGTATGCTAGTTCATAGTCTTGCCATTTAGACGCTTTCAAACTCCAACAAACAGTAGGATAAATTTAAATAACTCAAGAATGTTAAATTCACCATGCTTTGAGGTATTGCACCTGTGAGTTTATTCCTCCATTAATTTCATGTCATCAATGGTCTCAATAATCTTTCAATGGAGTTGATTTTTGGAAGATAGTATCTAAGGAAAGCTTTATACCAATGCACAAGGACCGCTACAGAATTGGTCTTCCTGTCCATTGTTGTTCCCATAGCACAATGAAGAAGGAAATATTGCCAAAAATGAGTTGTTGCCTCAAAAGGTGAGAGCACAGGCCATATATAACATATTTGAGACCCCTTAGAGCATCTCTCCAGCAGAGTAGACAAATGTTCTAAAACAGTCAAATTTGACTATTATGCCTCTTTTTTCTCCTCCAACAGAATAACTAAGAGCATCTCCAGCAATGATAGTCAAAATAGCTATTAAAAAAGTGCAAATATCTATTTTAGCTATTCATTTTTCTATACACACTCCAATAGATTATCTATTCTAGTATCTATTTTCTTTAAATATTATTTTGTGTTGGAAACAGTGTGAAAGAAAGAGGTGGAGAGAGAGAGTGAAAGAAAGAGAGAGATGGAGAGAAAACAATAAAAAATTGTTTGTAGTATGAATAGTGAATAGTCTATTCTGTCTATTCACTGTTCATTCTATAATCAAAATCTACAAATTGCCTACTCTGCTGGAGGGGAAAAAAGATGAATAATAGTCAAATTTGATTATTTTGGAGCATTTGACTATTCTGTTGGAGATGCTCTAATTTGTTGATTTTTGTTACCAAATGAACAGTAGATAGGCTCTTCAGCCTATTCACTGTTCATTATACAAACAATAAGAATTGATAAAAATGAAACCGTTTAGTATTTGTTTATTCTTTTCTCCGACATCACTTTTCCTCTCTTCTTCCCTTCTACTGATCCTCTCTTCTTTGATCCTCCTCTCTGATCCTCTCTTCTTTCCTTCACTCTGACCTTGAGAAAGAGTGAGCTGAGCAAGAGAGAGGCCTGATGAGCAAGAGAAAAGTGGAGTGAGCTTGAGAGAGAGAGAGAACGAAATACCAAGAAAACGGATTTTTTTTTTTTTTGGCTAAGAAAAAAAATTAATGATTTTAATGCCAAGTGAATAATGACAATGAATTTTTATTATATAGTGCAATGAAAAGAATAAAATCCATTGTAAATCACTCCGTCTAAGCATGAAATTTAATATTTTATCTTTAATTGAATGTTGGAGAGAATATAATAAAAAAAGAATAAGAAATAATATTTTAAAGCAAGTAGAGAACAGAATAGATCATCTATTGGAGATAAAATAGAAAAAGCTAGCTAAAATAAATAATTGTACTTTTTCAATAATTATTTTGCCTATTGTTGCTAGAAATACTCTTAAGAAATTGAATGGAGGATTCCTCTTAACATGACCGACAAAGATTAAGGTTCTTCATGCTGGCCATGCTTCACCAATAATATCATGTGCTAGCTACCTATATTGAAATAATAGTCTCAATTTCAGACCGAGTGACCCATCCATTATTGGATTTGGTTTATGTGCCGAAAAAAAAAATTACAAGGCATTTTTTGTTTTCAACGGTCGAGAAAAGTCAAGAAAAATAATGAATTAAATCTAAACGGTTAATTTTTTTATTTTTATTTTTTTTTAAAAAAATGTACATAATCCAAATCCTCTATTATAAACTTGACCAGCTGTTCGCCATGAAGCTTCTCTATTCGTGTAAACGTGACCTTGTATAGTTGTATGCATGACCTTGTAAAGTGAAGTCAATGCCTAAAGGTGTAAAGAAAATATGTGATTTTTCTAAGATGAAAATAAATTTTGCTCTTTTGACAATTTTCTACTTTGAAAATGAAGCAAAAAGATATGAAATCATTTGAAATAAAATAAACCTAAATATTATATTCGGACCAACAAAATTTTGACTTAAATCCTAGATACTGCCACAGCAACCACACTAATAAAATTTTGTAATTAGTGACTTAACAGCTCGGTTTGTTGCCAAACCCACCGGGTTAAACAGAAGAGATAAAGACATTTAATGTAAAACTCAAGAGAAATTTAGGCTGCTGGTGGAGGGAGTTACTATTTTGGTTAACAAGAGGTATGATTAACAGATAAGAGTTAAATAAAGATATTAAAGAATATAACTAATGAAATGTATAGGTAATTCAACAAAATTTAATTATTGTTTAAAATATATAAATATAACTTGTAAATTATTTTTTCATGCTTAATTATTATTATAACAAAATAATAACTTGTAATTTATTCAATTGTTGTCGACGAGTTTTCGTATTTTATAGTCATTGTACGATTTCTTCATTACTCAATTAAAATGGCGCCATATTTTTTTAAAGTTGTATATGTGGAAAATTATGGTGAATTGGTTAACTAATTCCATTTTGTATTCATTAAGATGGTAATCAAAACAATTTCTTCCTTAATACACGAATCTACTAAATTTAGCTCGATACAAGCTCGTTTATAATTCAATTGAGACTCAATAGAATTGTTTTATTCATAATATTAGGCAACTACAATTAGATATTTCCCACGATATATAATCTGTGAAGAAAAAAAATATATAGATTCATCGATGAGAAACTATTTGCAGCAAAGTGACGCCTGTTATTGGAGATTTGTGAAACCGTGCAGTCGAGAGCAAAAACATATTATCTAGCAAGGGGTGATGGGCTACCTAATGGGTGGAAAGGGGCTACAAAGGAGTTATATATTTATATATATATATATATAAAATATATATATAATATATATATTGATGTTTTATAAATCCGGTAAGGATTGATTGGTAAATGAATTATTTTTATCAGTAATTGCACAAGGGTTATGCAACTTAGCTCGAATTATTGTGCACGTTTCCATTACTTAAGCAGAAAAGGATCTTCTCCATTTTAAAGAAAATGAAGAGGGGTCAGTCAGTGTAATTGGAATGATATTTTAAAAAAAAATGGAAAAGAACTGGTCAGTTTAATTGGAGTGACCGGCTCCTCTCCATTTCAAAAGAAATGGAGAGGATCTAGGGATGGAGTTAAGAGATTATATGGCCATGGGCCAAAACAAAAAAAAACTATAAGGTAGGGCCAAAAGAAATAATTGGGCATGGCCAAAAGGTAAAAAAAAAATTAAATATTAAGCTTAAAAAAAAAAAATTTGTTTGTTGGGGGAGGGCCACAGCCCCTACCGGCCCTCCCCTCCCTCCGTCCCTGAGAGGATTTGTTTACCACTCAAGCGGCCTGATCCACCCTCCATAAAGCACACATTTCCCTTCATATAATATATTAGTTAGGGCTTTTTGGTAAATTGTGACGCTATAATTGTTTTTACTCCTTGATAAGTTTTTGAGGATTTCATTATATATAATATGTTACGAACTTAAATATTAAGTATGTAACGGAATAAATTAGGTTCTTAGACGATATTTAGACCTCTTGAAAAACAAACAAACAAACAAAAACGTAATTTTTTTTTAACAAACTTTCATTGATTGAATTGTCTACATCATTTTATAAAGAATATTGCTGCTTCTTCGAGGAAAATAATATTATAGAATAATGTATAAAATAAGGAGATTGTATAATAAACGATCATTATAATTATGAAAAAATATTAGGAGAATATTAGAAAATAATATTAAAGAAATTATCATGAAAATATTATGAAAAATATTTTAGAAATCCTATCAGCCAGGCGGACAATATTGGAACTGTAACATTACATTTATAGTAGGGATACTTTTTTATTTTTAGGGCGAGCAATAGGGCAAAAAAGACAAAGTATACCCTGAACTACTTCAATTTAAGGCGGGCCAGGGGCGTGGGCCTCCTCACGGCCCCTTAGGCTCCACCTATGAGTTGCAGCAAAGTACTGGATACCCCCTATAAAGCCCAAGTACATGCGTATTAGTTCTTGCGATGGAAAGAATTCTCTTCTAATTGTTTTCTACTTTTTTTTCAACTGTAGTTGGATTGTGGAGGCTCGATTATATGAAAAAACTTTGTTTATTTTTTTTTAATTTTTTTTATTTTTTTATCCAATTAATTGAAACTTGGTTATAGAGTTCCAAGGCGAAAGAGGTACAAAAATTAACAGTTGCCTTGTTGGCACAAGTCATAAAATGAAAAAGTAGCTGGAGTAGGTACTGTTGCAGTTTTCTGCTGAACCAGACATTTGACTACAAGCTGGATCTCACCATTTATTTAACAATTTATTTATTATTGTTATTATTATTATTATTATTATATATAACCATTGAATATTTTAGATTTTTGTAACGATGAATTTAGTGCCAAAACTAGAATGATTGTAAGTCTTAAGTTAGGGTTTGTACCGCTCACTAGGAGGAAGATTTGCAAGAAAGGAATCTCACGCTAGTGAAACCACTCCGATGCTTAAATCAGTCTAGTGAGTGTTGATGCGGGTGTCTCCACCCATCAAGTCTAATGTGGGTCCCCTACCATTACAACTCTTTCTTGGTTTGATGTTTTCTTTTTAGAGACAAACTTGTATTTGGAGAAGTAGCCGACCTATAAGACACTTGCAAAAAGAGATTCTTTCGTTTGTTACAGCATAGAAGCGTGAAAGAGTGAAAAAAGTAGTAGCGCCGCACAGTGAGGCACAACGTGGGTTTTTTCTTTTCTTGGTTTTGAGGCGTGCGGCACAGTGAGAAAAAGAGACAAGTGCCGTAGCACAGAGAAAAAACAAGAGAAAGAAAAAGAGAGTGCTGTGTAGTGGAAGAGAAAATAGTGTAAGAACCTTGTTTGGATGCAAGTACAGTGTAGAAACAGGAGATAAAATACGCATTATCAATGTTACTAGATTTTTAGTATTAATAAATTCAATATAAAAACTTAGACTAAAGGTTAAGTCGGTAAAAAAATTATTATATACATGTTTATTCAATTTTGTATTAATATTGACTTCATTGGATTAAAGTGAATATAACTTTTAATTTTGAGTTTCCATTGAAGTAAACTTGGTGATATTAAAAAATTAACTCAAAATGCTACAATTTTATATTTAATAAAAAATTTTTAATTCTAACCTTTACTGGCTGTGAATAGAAAACTGAAAATGGATACGGCTTGAGTGCTGTAACAGCACCCGAGCTGTAATTTTTTTAAGGCTGAGATTAATTTTTGAAAGCCTGAAATCAATCTCAGCCTTTCAAAAATTACGGCATGGGTGCTGTTACAACACCCAAGCCAAATCCACTGAAAATAACTCCTAAAACTCTCATACTTGCCGAACATATGCACCGAACAAAACAATCGTACCAAAACATATGCACCAAAAGATAAAAATGGAACTTTCAAGTAACACCCACAAACCCAAATCCCAGATAAAAGAGACATGTTATGAAATTAAAAAGATTTAACACACGAACGAGAAAAAAAAAAGTCACTCTCACTATGTTCCTCACACAGATAAATTTCATTTTTCTTGCATAACCTAATAAATTCTGAGCTGGCAGGTCAAGTGGCTACAAGGCAGGCAAGGACGAAGAATTCACAAGAGTTGAGCCAAGGAGATCATTACACTGGCTAGCCCCTTCAAGGGTCCTGTGGTTGTCGGCCCTAGGGCTGCTCCCTGCACTGCTGTTTGAAAGGGACCCAAAAGTGGTCCTTTGTAAGACACCAGTTGGAGATGACCCTATTGGAGGACTATTGTCCCAGCCCCCTCCTCCTGTCATAAGGTTAAGTGCCGACGAATTCTTGCAGTCCCCTACACTATTACTACTATGATGCAAAACCTCTCCTAAAGGACCACCCATGGATGTTTCCCAAGAGATTGGAATCCAATTTGCTTGCTTTTGGTTTGGCTCATTAAGGATAGTAAGTCTGAGGGGCGAGAGTGTGAGTTTCTCATTGGTAGTAGAGGAAGTGGATGAGATGAAGTCTGAGGAAGCCATGGGGATTGAAATTGACAACTGGGTTCTGTCCGATTGCGAGTCGAGCTCAGGCCAGGAAATGGTCGGGCGATCAGATTGAGTTTTAGGCCAGTCGTCAATGAAATGACGAAGAGATCGTTGTGATTCGGATCCTCTATCACTGAGCTCTTGTGAAGAACAGTTCATTAGACTAGAGGATTTGTGTGAAGGGTTAAGGAGGGAATCAGAAGTGACTAGCCCAAACATATTTCTAGAGGATTCTTCATATGGGTTTTGCTGTTTCTGAATCATGAACGAGTTTTCTTTAGGTTTATGGTCAATGGAGGGGCATAGCATGGAGAGGCTGGGTGTGTCTTGCATGGTCTCACTCCCATTCTCCTTGTTGATAAGCATCCTGCAAGAGAAATTACCAATCCGTCACTTGCATAACATTTCAAAAAATATAAACCAATCCTTCGTAATAAGGAATCTCGAACAATAAATTCTATGATTCTAATTTCCATCATTAAACAAAAAGATATAATAACAACACACAGATTTAGATGCTGCAGGTGAAGTCGATCTGGCAGCGAATAGATGCTAAGAGGATAAGAAGGTCCATGAGATATTGCATCACTATTCACCTGCTAATGGTGGTGGCTACAGAAGGATTAGATCCACCAGGCTGCAAGTTCTTGAGTTGTTGGTGCGCTAGGCTGTTGGTTGCAGCGCTTCTGCCACCACCGGGTGCCACAACCACCGCCCCTGATGGGGATGAAGCAATAGGCATCAGCTTTGAGCTAGTGCTACTTGCGTTGTTGTTGGTGGTGGTGGTGGTCCCAGTAATGGCATGGCCGGTTTGGCCTTCCACAGGCTTTCTTGAACGATGACGGCCCCTGTTCATGTGTCGCTCGCAGTATTTCTGATCGGCAACCGCATCTCTGGAGCACCGCCATTTCTTCCCATCAGTCCTCCGACACCTTCCGGGCTCAGGATCGTTGTTGGAGAATCCCATATGGAAAGAACCCCATCCCACTTGATACATACAGTATACAAAAGCATCCAAAGTCAAGAGAGAGAAATGCTCACAAAAACAAGAAAAGATCCCAATTTTAGATAATTTTAGATTATGTGCAGAAGTTTCTTTTTTCTTTGTGGAGTAAGTCTGGCTAGTACCATGAATAGAAAAAAAAAAAAAAGTCTGGCTAGTACCAAAAACTATTGTTTCAATGAACAGAGTATACTTTGGCATATAGAAACAAAACACTGTTGGAAAACAACTGAACATTGACTCAATACCACAGTAGGAGGAATTAGGAACAGTGAGATACAGTGGTTCATTATGCAGCAACTTTAACTATCAAACACACATTGATGGGCATGCAAATCTTATGGTGGATGTACAGTATCTTGCTCTCTTAAGTTGCTAAAAGGAACAGGGAAGACTCACAGGTATTGGGTCTCAGAAGGCTCCCTGGAAAGCTAGAGAAGCCAGCATAATCAAGGGCTTTTCTTATAGGGATGAGCAGGTTAGATGGAACAGGCATATTTGCATTGATGTATTTGTAGATCAAGGCCTGGTGTTCCAGCTCCATCCATTGAGATGGAGTGAATGGCCCTCTGGCTCCTGCTAGAACACCATGCATGCCTCCTCCACCATTCAAGTTCCCAGAGCTATAGCCTGAAAAGGAAAACCAGACAAGATCAGATAAATCATAGTAAGAAATCAACTCTTTAACCCATATCTTACCCAAACTGGAAATAAAGTATATTTCTGAGGCTAAAAAAAAACAGAAAATAGGTGGGGAAAATTATAGCTTGACTGATATATTTAAGGGAGCTATAACAATCATAAATTTCTTGTCTTTCATAGTACAAAAAGAAAACAAAGTGATGGTATTAAATAAAGAAGGCAGAAACGAGAAAGAAGGGGGCAAAAAAAAGATCAAAAGGGGAAAGGATTCACAACCAATCAAAAATGGTTCTTCCTATCCTAGCTTCAAATATATTTACTTCTTTTGTGCCCTCTAGTCTACTGTGCTGAAATATTACAAAAGCCCACATTCGAAAAACAAGAAGACAAGAAATTTCTCAGGAAAAAAAAAAAGTTGCACTTTTTTCTTGACAAGACTCAGAACGAAGCCCCGCTGGTAAATTTCTTGACTAGACCCTCGAGGCCAGGGCTTCCTCCCACCAGAAATTAACCAAAAAAATAACCTTAAACTTCTCCGTTAACTCATGAAATGGTATAGAAAGACATTTCATTTTCACTTCCCCATGTAATGGTCCAGAGCCCACATAAAAACAACCTTAAACTGCTAAATATGTACCTGTATTTCTATTATAAGCAGACAATGGGTGTTGAAAGTAAGGCAATGACGCATTGTGAGTGTGAGAATTCTTTTCCACTAAAAGAGGTTCTGATTTGGGGGAAGAGAAGCTCAGCATTTGCTGCTGTTGGTGACCATCAGAGAAGAGAGTGCAATTAGATCTCAGTAAAGCATTTCTCTGCTGAAGCTGCTGCATGACTTTGGAGGCAGAGAAATCATCAGTTTTGGCCAGCTTTGGGCTCCTCCAGTCATCTTCAAAGGTCCCTGAAGATGATCTCTCCTGCTTGAGAAACCCACCTCCGTACCACTTCTGCTTTGTCTCAGGATCTGAAGCGAGAGAAGAAAATCCAGTTTCTGAACCCATTAACCCATCCAAACTCACCACCCTAAAATCCATCTAGAAAAGCCCACCAAAAACTCTCACAAAACTACTGAGCTCATGAGGAAATGGAACATTGGGTCACTCGCAAAAAAGACACACACTTGGGGGGTTTGGGTGGAGGCGCATTTTAAGGGTTGGGACTTGGGCGATAAGCTTAAAACTGAAACTGAAAACCACACCGGTTTTCGTTTAGGAGTTGATGTTTTGAGGAAAAAAAAAATAATAATAATTGGAGAGAGAGAGAGAGACATGTGGGTAAAGAAACTGACCGAACAATGTTCGTACCAGATACGCGCTTTATATTATATCTCGTACATACTAACAAAAATATCTGAAATAGTACTAGTATTTCAATACATTATAATCCTCGTTAAAGAAAAAACAATCTTGGTCGTATTATTCTTTTTCAGCAGAAAAAAATGGGCTTCTAGTCTTGTAACCAAAGTTAAACCCAGATTTAAAAGAAAAATAAAATATATTAGTTTACCCTAAAGAAAAAAAAAAAAGGTGCATATGTTGGATGAGTACATTGTCAGGATATCCTCGTGAGTAAAACAATTAGGAATATTAATGGCTAATGCTAATTAGTAAGATGTTATATTGATCTAATACAATTATGATAATAATGTATTAGTAAAAATTAGTTTTTTTTTTTTTTTATGAGTACTGTCTTTTCATTTTAAGTCCTTAATTCTCAAATTGGACATTTAGTAAAATGTCATACAATATAAATGACATAGTGATAAAAATTAGTTCTGTACTTTTTTTTACAAGTACTTATTTAAAGACTAAGGCAATGTTTGGCAAAAGTCTTTGGTTTTATTGTTTATGGGCTTTGTTAAACTCTCCAAAAAAAAAATATTCTCATTTTTTATATTACATCAATCATTTTTTAATAATTTTTTTCATTTTTTTATTATTATTTAAATAAAAAATTTACTAAAAAATAAAAATTTTTCACTTTTTCATAAAATAATTTACAATATTTATTTTACTTTATATCACATCAAAAATTAACAATTTTCAATCCAACCCAAAATCTTTGTCAAATATACCCTAATTTTGCAATATCACATCACTAAATTATTCGACATCCATATTAACAATCTATTAAATATTCATCCATTTTAGCAAAAGTCTTTGAATAGACATCCATTTTAGCATGTCTTTGGTTCTAAAATGATATGTCACTATCTAATGAAAAACCTCTATTTCTCATAACATGGGAGGGAGGGAGAGAGAGAGAGAGAGAGAGAGAGAAGGTTTTACCGTGCGAAGTCCGCTAGCGGTTTCAAAGACCAGAAAAGTGGTGGGCTGTATGAACAATTGAACAAAGATGCACCCGCCACGTGACACGGATGCCACCAGAAATTCTACCCTTATATCATCTCGTCTCGTCTCGTCTCGTCTCATATGTCCCTACTCTCACCCATCTCCTCACCTTTTTCACGCTCCCTTGTGTTGTTTTGTTACTTCCCAAAAAAATGGACCTTCTTTTTTTCTTTTTATTTTTTTGTAATTTTTTTGTAATTTTTTTTTGTGTCCCTCTCTTGTGGCCAAAGGCAAAGACACTCTCTCTCCCACAAGCATAAATGATAAACATATGCCCAAAGAGACAAAAAAGGTATCACCCATTTGCAAAGCGGTGATGAAAGAAACTTGTCAAAGAAAAGGTAATCCTGCTGCCTAGGAAGAAAAACAAAAAAGAAGAAAAAGGTAATCCCAACCTCACAATTAATAACCCTCCGACTTTTTGGTGAATATGATTTAATAGCCTTCATTAATAAAGCCGTCCTATATGTTCAAACTAGGCATCTATGGCCAGAAAGTTTGTACTATTGACTCAATATTCAATCTTCCTTCAATTTTTTATTTTTTATTTTTTTTAAAAAAAATTAGTCTAAGAGTGGCGTTTGAATATGTTGTAATTGCATTCTTCTATATTATAAGATAGATTTTTAGCATTTTTTTATTTTTGTTCTTGAAGCATTCTCGTTGAACTAATTATTTTTAGTTTAATTTTTTTTTTTATTTTAACTATTAACTTTTCAAAAACACCTTAAAACATTCACACTCAGCTAGTCAAATAATATTATGACTACCTAAAATGTAAATTTAGGCAAAAATGTAATCGGACTAATTACTTTAGCAAATAAAAAAAAAATTGGTAAATTACTACAATGTTCACTAAATTTGGTGTGCACTATATCTCACCAAACTTCACATAAATAAATAAGTAATACTTTTTCACTTCTTAAAAGACAAATACATTATTTTGAAATGTAGGTGCTTTAAAACATAGATAATATTTTAAATGGAATATTAAGAGTGGATAAGTAAAATAAAAAAGTGAGATATAAGTGTTTTGAAAAATGAGTAGCTAAAATAAAAGATTAATTTTTGTACATTTACTTTATATTTTTTTTCAAAGTCTTTTTGGTACATGTGAAATAGATTTTCTTATTTTTAAATAAAAGATAGGGTCTACTTGCTTTTTCAAAAAAAAAAAAAAAGTTATCAGAAAGATGCTAAGAAGAACATGAAATAAATGCACAAACATTACTCAAAATACAAATCAATTATGTTATTTTAAATAAATAGAAAAAAAAAATTGTCAAGAATATTTTACTTTATTTAAATAATCTTTTAAAATAATACTATATTCATTTTTTATACATCTCATCTTTCACTCAATCCACACTTGCTTTCTAAAAAACAGTTGACAATGCTACGGTTGCCGTAGTAAACTCCAAAATTATTGTAATTAACAATAGCTAGTTCAATGTAAGTGTTTTTAAGGGTCCTAGTTAAAATTTGGCTAAAAAAACACGCTAATTAGTTCAATCAAAATGCACTTATACCAACCTGCAAGATCTAAAATGTGTCAATTAACTTAGTTTTTATTTTTTAATTTTTTTTTTTTTATCATCAAAGGGGGTTTGAATTTGAATTTCACCTATACTAATTAAAGGAGGAAAGCTTTTTAAAAATAAAAAATAAAAAAAATTCGTTGAGTAGTTGATAAATCTAATATACTTTTTTTAAATAAAATAAAATAAAATAAAAGAATAAGAAGAAAAGAGGTGATCTAATCGCTTAAAATTTCTTTAGTCATTTTGGACGGTGGTTTGGATCTAGGTTTTTCATTCACTGAATTTAAAACAAAAAGTAGATGTCTTATTATTCATCTTTGAGTTCAATTTTTGCAATTGATACATGGCCAAAGAATTTGTTGTAATACGATTATTTCTAATGTTGAGAGATCAACGATCAGGATTCATTTTTTAAAAAAGATTTTATATTCCTTGTGTATTACATTGCATGTGTTACAAGAGACACATAGATAATATTATAATAAAATTCCAAAGCACATGACCTCCACGCACGCTACAAGAATTTTTTTTCTTTTTTTTTTGGGTCTCATGCCTCGGAGCAAATTGTTTTTTCACAACTTTGTCCTAAACTGCTGCTTCCCTCTGAGAAAAAACGTGTAATTAGAATCCATTAATTTTGTTTTTTCTTCAGGGCAAGGTAGTTTTATTAAGAGAAAAAACAAATTTGATTCCTAGATTTTCATGTGATTTATATTAGTCCATAAATTTTTAATTTCAACAATTACATCCTTTAAGTTACAAGGAAACAAACAAGACAGGATTGGCTCCCTACCTAAGAACAAGGAACAAACAAGAAAGACAGTGACATAAATTAACACCATGTCAAGAGACCACCAATGAAGAACAGAGGTCAATGAGGATGCATTGTAGGTAAAAGTCTCAAGCATCCGAAGGAGACAAACCAGAGGGGATAGAGATCCTAGTTATTTATAGTTGGCAATTTTTTACACAATTTTTAAATTCAACACGAAATTAGATAGCTATAAACTTGACCCGTTTATAAAATCGATTTTTTTTAATTCTTATTACAAAAAAAAAAAATCTCTTAAACAGGTCGTGTTTGGGTCAAATGGGTCAAAAAATTTCCTTCAAATAGATCGTATTTAGATCAACATGTCCTTCAAACAGGTCGTATCATAATTAATCCTTAACATATTTACGAGTCAAACAATTCAACCCAAATTTAGATTGTTAGCCCTATTGCTACCTATGTAAAGATGCATGCAGAAAATGCCTCTACGGACAAAATAATGAGCACCTGTAATATAGAACAACTACAATACTCCGACGAATATGTACTGAAATGTTAGGTGAAATGTAAAGTTAAGGGTTGAATTCACCTAATAGAAAAATAAAAGGATATAAATTTTATTCAAATCAGCTTTTAAAAATAACATATGTCATTAAGCATATGAGAAGTACATGCTTTAAAAAAATATATATACTTCTTACATGCTAAGTACTTATGTCAATTTTAAAGACTAATTTATATAAATTTTTTACGAATTAATTTGTAAAAAATTTATGTTCAAAATAAAATAAAATAAAATAAAAGGCAAACTAAAGAATTGTGTTTTCTGTGCATACATTTAGCCCTTTATGAGGTGGTAGTTATGGACTATAAAATAGAGACGGTATACATAAGTTTAGGCATTACACAATCTATCCGATTCTATTATGCATGGTAGTGTTTGATCTTTTCCTTATTTTGCGCCCTCATAAATATCGATAACAACGTATAACAACGTATCAAGAATCTTAAGGACGCCCACTATATAGATGTTCTTACTCAACTATATATTAATGTTTATGATATTATTGTCGGAAGATTTTGGTGTCTTTTCAATGAGACAATAATATAATATATCGAGAGGGATGATATTAGTCTTCACACAAGTTAACCTAATTTGTTTGATGTGATTTTTCATGTCAACTTTTAAAACAAAACAGAATGAAAAACCATTTAAAACAAGTTAGGTTGGTTAATGTAAAATGAGTATGAAGATGTGCAGTATTCTTAATTTGAGTTTAAGTGGTATCTTAATAGAATAATGTTACTTTTTACTTACATTTTATATTGATTGATGTGACGTTTTTTAAGTGACTTTTCTTTTATTTTGTCTTGTTAAGTGGCAGAAATAAAATCTCACTTAAAATACGTCACGTCAGTCTATATGTATAATAAATTAGTGTAAAGAATGATATTTCTCAACAAACATAAATTAGTTACAAACCAATGAATTTCTACAATTAACTATAAACCAGTTTAATAAAATAACATATCTTTAAAAAATATGATAATCACATGCTATTAAAAAATATTTGTTTTTTACATGCAAAAGGACACATGTCAGTTTATTAGACTCTTTTATAGCTAATTTATATCCTTACTCAACCTCAAAACTTGAGTTTGGGGCAACAATTGTATTATAATAGAATCGTGGTAAATAGTAATACAGTCGTATCGATTTCAACGCAACATAAAACAGACCAGGGTCCTCTCTAATTCATTCAGGAGAGCTGATTTTTGCTTTTTTAAAGATAACTTTTCACTTTTGAAATAACTATTTTATCCTTATTAATACAAAAATTGGCTCCTATCCAATTTAATCGAGCAAGAGAGAATCCAAATTCAAAATGTTGAAAGCGTAACTTTTTCAAGCCCTTGAAACGTTCTGTTCTCTCTCCTAAAAGAGAATCAAGCATTTTTCGTTGTCTGGGGAGAAGGATTAATCCTCCTCCTCCCCTTCCCTTTTGCTGCTCGGGGAGGAGGATTCTTCCTCTTTCCCCCAGCTTTTTCAGCCTCCTGATAGTTTATCCATCATTGCACTGCAACCGTTAAAAGCTGCATTCGCAGGTTACTTTTACCTTCTTAAATTTTCTCTCATGGTCTGGCTGGTTTGGGTTTTCCAGTTGAGCTTATCTTTTTTCATTTCTTGTAAGGTGTCCTTACGATTATGTAATGTTCTTTTTTTCTTTTTTCTTTTTTTTTTTATAATCAAGATGGGGGAACGGGAGAGGGATCAAGGTGGGTCATGCCCACTCTTAATTCTTACAGCAGATAGAAAGGGGAGGGAGGTGGGAATGCTACCATAACAATTATGGGAAGCGGCCCATTTAGCAACTACATGTGCCCGGAGATTAACACTCCTAGAAACCTTGGTCGCAGACCAAGAAGAAAAAGAAGATAAACTAGAAAGTACATCAGAAATAATCCCCCTAGAAGACCAATCAGTACAGAAGTCAGGATTATTCAACGCCATAATTGTAACTAATGAGTCTCCTTCCAAATTTATCTTGGAAAAAGGATAGAGATCAACAGTAGTTTCAGTTGCTAATAAGGCTGCCTTTGCTTCACCAGCATTAATATTAAGCAATGGAATTTTCCTGGCAACAGCAGAGAGGAGACAGCCATCATGATTGGTAATACCAGCTGCAGCAACCATAAAATTGCTACGGACAGCAACATCAAAATTGACTTTAAGAATGCCAGGTGATGGAGGGACCCAAGAGACCAATAAATCTTTGTCAGACCAGGCTTTCCTATGTAATTGAGTGGAATTATGAATCTGAATTAAGATGCTAGGAAAATGAATGATCTCATTATTGTGAACCCGATTATTCCTAGCACACCAAATAGCATCAATGGCTATCATCATCGATAATTGGAACTCATCAGTTTCTGCATTAGGAATTCCAAGATCAGAATTTGGATGCAAAAAAGCATGAATCCAAGAAGCTATAGGTAAACCAGCAAACAGGGTTAAATCCATTGGCCATCTTGATGATCTCCAGATAGCTTTAGCCAAAATACAGTAAAAAAAAATATGCTGTAGAGATTCCAAAGGGCCATTGCAGACTGGGCAGACTTTATCTTCAAGTGTAGCCGAAGATTTAAATTTAAATATATTCATCCTAGTTGGAAGGATATTCCAAGCAATTCTCCATAATAGATGTTTAAGTCGATGTTGGAGTTTGAGCTTCCAGAGACTTAACCAATCTTCAGAAGATAAAGGACCACTAGGAATAGAAGATAAATCAGATGCAATATCATAAGCCGAGTTAACTGAGAACAAACCTGATGAATTGGGAACCCAAAACCAATTAGTAGGAGGGGATAACCTTGGGATGTGAATTTTAAGAATATGCTCCACTGAGATAGGATCAAAAACCTGGTTAAGCTTGGTGAGAATCCATTGCCTAGATGATGTGTCAATCAGGTTAGAAATGCATTCAGAATGTCTAATATAAGAATTAGCATTAGGACTAGGCTTAAAAGATGGTAAGGTAGGTATCCAAGGAGTATTCCAAACATTAAACATAGATGACACAGAAATAGTTCTACAAGCTCCAGCTTTAACAATGTCCAGATTGTTCAAAATGCCCTTCCAAATCCAAGAAACAGATGGATTAGAAGATACCTCCAATAAATCAGCATGTCGAAGATATTTAGTAGACGAGGCCCTTACCCAAAAAAGATTCTGCTTATTGAGGATTTTCCAACCTAATTTAGTAAGAAGAGCAGAATTATGATTACCCATAAGTCTGATACCAAGACCACCCAGAACTTTAGGGGTGCAAATCTTATTCCAAGCTAAAAAGGAGAGGTTATGAGATTTAGTAGTATTAAACCCCCACCAAAACTTCCGAGATGCAGAATCAATATATGTGATGATGCACTTAAACAAAAAAAAAATCAAAATGAAACTTGCGTAGCTCTTCAATCGAGTCCTTTATTCATACCATATGTGAAAACGTTTTCTCATGGTATATATTCATTCGGACCACCCTTGTAAAGGAGACAGACACATGTTATTGCCCATTTATTGAAGAATCCTAACTAAGATTCGCATTAACTCCGTATCCTAGAAGCAAGCAACATGATCCTTATTTTACAAGCTCGATCGACCTTAGGATAGGGGGTAAGAATTAATAATGATCCTTATTTAGATGGGCAAAGGAAATATATGTCAACTAATATCTGTACAATACCTTACACAGCATTAAAACATAATCACAGGGTTGTTCCAATAAATTTAATGACAAATTGCATACGTGTGCTGCTTCCTTTAATGTTGTGGTGTGCTTTTGGTGGTGTTGGTTCCTTCCAAATAAATACTGTCCCTTCCAACGTTGAATTTTGCTCCACCTTTGAACTTGGTCTATTTACGTACACACAGTAGAGTAGCTCGATCTATCGCCAGTTTATTTTCTTTCCATGGGCGCCAAACTTTACGTAAATGGGCCAAGCTGTACGTGTAGGGTTCATAACTCTGCTTCAGGTGAATATCTTAAAGGGAAAATTCAAGTTCTGCAGAAATATCTGATCTGATAAACAAATAGCTTGAAATATTTATGAGAATATATGCTCATCTTTTTGTATATATGTTCTCCAAAACATGTTTTATTATCGTACACAAATTTACTTATTTGAGTTTTTATTTATTCAAACGAATTGAACATATATAACATATAGTTATAACTTATATGTATAGATAAACTCAATATATTAAGTGATTTGAGGATTTGTATTGGGTTTTGTTCACTGTAGCTATATAATAAAATAGTTCCTATTTGATGTGGGAAACTTTATATAGGTCCACCGTCCATCGGTAACCCTAATCAAGATAGGGCCGGATCTCTATGATGGGATGACTCTATTTAAGTTTTTCTAAATAAAGGTTAAATTTTTTCTCGTCTCTATAATATTACAAAATATTAGAGAATATACAACTACTAACAACTGTTTTTTTTTTTTTTGTTGCAGCATTTAGAAGTACTGTTAGCAAAGAACACATCAACTTCCAAAAAAAAAAAGAACACTTCAAATTGATTGCAGCATTTAGCAGTGTTAGCAAAGATCACAACATTTAGCTATGTTGATTCACCAAATGTGAAAGAAATCATTAAAAAAAAATTAACATTTTTTATCATTTCAAATAAAGAATAAAGAAATCCTTGAAAGAAAATATCTAAATAAATAATATAAGTGAGTAGTTAAAAATATTTTCATTCGACTCCCTATTTTAAAAAATATCAAAAGTCTATGAAACGAAAATGTTAAAATGCATCGGTTTATTCTCCAACGTGCTCCCTTATTTTGCTGAAAAGTTTTGAGAGCATGAACAGTATTCCCCAAATTTTAAAAACAAACTTTAGAAGTTTGACATTTTCTCTTTTTAAAATAATAAAAGAAATGTTTTTAAAAATAATATTCAAATAAAAAAGTGAAAGTAGATATCTAGTTTGAAAAGTTGAATGTAAGCACTTTAGAAAAGTGATAGGTAAAATAGAAATATGTAATTTTTTTTAACTAAAATACGAAGAAAATTTAAGAAACCGAATTAAAATGCTATAAAATAAAAAAAACACATGTTTTTTTTAAAAAAAAAAACTTGGCTGGTATTTGCCGTGAATAAAAATATGGAATTGACAGAACCACATTAAATAAATCTTGTCTGGTCGCTGTTTATGTGATTCACTTTCTTAGTTGTAGATTTTTATAGAGTTTCGGTGGTTGATTACAAAACCAAATAATAGACTTGGTACTTGACACTTGAGTACTGCAGTAAAACGTCTCTCAATTGTGATGGAACCCAGCCGATATTTCACTGTCAGGTTTAAGCCATACACTTCACTCGACCACATCCAATGCATTGTTCCAATAAGATCCAAAATGTTAGGCCATGCTACCTCTTCTTTTAATTCAACAACTTATTACTTTAATTTTTTTAAAAAAAAAAAAAAGAAAAGAAAAGGAAAAATGAAGGTCATTTAGTGCAACTCATTCAATGTTCCCAGTTGTTGATCAATCATGAATCAAATAAGTTGGATGGCCATCTCCTTACCAGTAATTTACCCCAACCCAATAAATTGGCATGTTTCTTAATTTTCATTTATGTGGGTGCCAGACTGTACTTCAAAGTTTTTTTTTTTTTTTTTTTATAAATACATCCAAACCAAGAATACACAGCAGAAAAAGCAGAGAAAATATTAGGGGGAAGATCTTTACTACTACAAATTGGGATAGTAAAAATAGAGAAAAAATAAGTAGAAATGCAGCCTGATTTGGTTTAGTTGCGAAAAACCAAAAAAACAACTACAAGAGAATTTTTTTTTTTTTAATCTGTTTTAATGTTACATATTTAATTATAAAATTTTCATAAAAAATGTATAATTAAATTAAATATTGAAAAAATTACACAAAATCTCATATAATTTTTATTTATTTATTTATTTATAGAACCTAAGCCAAATTCAATAAATAAACCCATATCACTGTCGGATTATTGGAGAGTTGGACAATATATATGTTGATTTCTTTGAGAAATTTAAAGCACCCCATTCCCATCCCCTCCCAAAACAGAATAGAACGCAAAAATATAGATAAAGTTTTTTTAAAAAAAAAAATTGGTTAGAAAGAAATTTTTTTAATTTAGTATGTTAAATTGATATTTATTCTGAAAACATATAATTTTTAATAAAATATGTGATTATTACATATATTTTAAAAAATACATGTAAAAATTACATACTTTAAGGACATAAGTCAGCTTTAACAGACTAAATGAGAGGAGAAAAAAAAGAAAGTCATAATTGATTATACCCTTAGTCTAAAAATGAAAGAAATTTTGAGGGACCGAATATAAGGGAAATCACATGGACAACATTGTAAAACTTGTTAAAAACGATGGAAATGGAGAATCACGTCTGGTTGTGGAAGAAGCGGTCTCAGTGTCTGACATCCATCTCAAAAGATTAATTATATAATAAACTAAGATTCTATATATAGCAGAAGAATAAAGAAAAAAAAAAAAGAGAAAAATCATATTTAATTTCTAATCTAATTTGAATTTAGTTTTTCGGGTTTTTAATTTTAAGAATAAGATTTTTAAGTTTTAGTCAAGTTTTAAATTGGCCGCTTTATCACTTTACGGTCAAAGTTAACGATTTTCTATTTATCACGTATGTCTCATTTGACACGTCATGACCTATCTTAACATTAAAGTTAATGATTTTTCCTCTCACGCTACAAATCTAGAAAATTAAGATGATAAAGAATATGGTTTTTATTTTTTGAGTTGAGTTTATTAAGTATTGATATGAATGCTAGTATATTAATTGAGACACACGTGATATATAACAAACGATTCATTTTGACGGAAAAGTAACTAAGAGACCTATTTAAAATTTGGACAAAACTTAAGGACTATATTCTTAAAATTATAAACTCAATGGCTAAATTCAAATTATATAAAAACTTAGAGACTAAATATGATTTTTTCCTAAAAATAAATAAAACAATTATACATATTAGAATAGAAGACATAAAATAATTAATTGATGCGGCTTAAAGTCTATAACTCTTAATTGAAATAATTTTAAATTTGTATTAGAAAACAGAATACGATCATAATAAGAAATATTTATATCATAATTATAATGAGTAATGCTATATGCAAAACTCTAATTTTTTTTTTATTATTTCAAATGTGATGTGACTTTTAAAATTATCAGTAGAACAAGCTCCAATAATAATCTATCACATATTCAATAATAATTTTAAAAATCACATCACATTTAAGAGAATAAAATAAAGATACAATTGTTGCATATAGGATTATTCATTCCTAATACACTTAAAACCCCGATACAGGTTTTCCTTTCCCCACAATGAACAAATAATTAAAAATCAAATCAAATCAACATGCAGTACTTTGTATATGGCCTTAGTCAATTGGAAATTAGTTCAATTAAGGGATTTTGAAACTTTTTTTATTTTTTGGAGATATAATCTTTTAACTAAACTTTATATAAAATTAATGGTGATAATTCATGTTCGCATGTTAAGTTTAAATTTAGATCGTATTAAGATATATATATATATAAGATTATATAGATCAACTTAATTAATTAATTTTTTTTCTTTTTAATAGGATCTATCATAACAAAGACAATAAAGTATGAACCCAATAGACAAGTGGATGCATCTTTCATCCAAACAGTGAATAGCCGAGCCTTAGTTATGGACAAATATTGCAAGAGAAAGAGTGATATTATAAATTTTGTATAAATTGATGTGATATTTACCGCGTCAACGTTCATTAAACATTGTTACTTATTTTTTTCTCTCATATGCCACGTGAGTTTATATGAGACTTGTAGTAAAAATTATAGTAGTTAAGCTTTTTTTTTTTTTTGAAAATAGAGTAATATTTTTTTTTCATATATTGTATATTAATTCAATAATTTGAATAAGTAATTCTTGTTAGATCTTATTAAATAAATAAATTTAAATTATTTATTTTGGGTATTTTAAATAATTATGAAATATTTTTTAATCCAAAGTTTTTAAGTGCATTGATTGGAAAGATATGTTCTGTTTGGGAAGCACATTCAATTTGATTTGTTTTACTCAATTCAATTATTTTCAAAAGTTAATTTTTTTTTATTCAAATTTGTTCAATTTAACTTAAAAAATCATATTTAATTTGTTTTTTTTAAAAAAAAAAAAAAACAAAAAAAAAATTATGAAGGGGTGGTTCAAAAACCACTATAAATTTGTTCTTTTTTCTTTTTAAAGAATTTTCAATATAATTTTATTCATTTTTAATTTTATTTTTTTCAAATATATTCACATACCAAACATCTTTTCTAAATTATTCAAACATAATTCTAATTTTTTTCTTTTTGATATTTATAAGGTCAACAAAAAATTATTAAGATCGAACACCCAAACATCTTCGATTTCAATCCAAAATTTTGAAATATATGGAAGGAGAAAAGTTTGTTCCACACTAAAAATAGTGAAGTCAAGTAGTCAACACCTTCATAAGCTATCCTCCTCATTTGAGAAAGTGAGTAAGAAAAGAAGCATAAAACTTGATTTTTAATTTTTTTTTTAATAGGTTTTACATACGAAATGTATGAAAAAATAAATCAATATGGTAAGAGGCGCGTGGGAGAGATGGTACTAAGCTGGACAAGACAATTCAAGCAAACGTAGCGACCAAAGCAAACATAGAAGAGACTTTGTTTACTATAATACGGCATTACGGTTGAATAATCATCTCGGATTCCTCGCACGCACAAAAAAAAAAACAAAAAAAAAAAAACGCGCGCGCACACAAATTTATATTTTGTAGACAGGAGAGGATTAGATAGACAAGTGGGGGGATGTACGGTTGACGTAGACATGTCGGAAGCGGGTGTCGTGGTGGGGATGGTGCCACGTGGGCCCCTCGGTGTGGCCCCAGTTGTATTATCATCTCCCCCTATCCTAGTCATCAGAAGGACATTGTGGAAAAATGAAAGAAAAGTACAAGTGGGAAGTGGGTTCCTCAATCCTCACCACTCTCACCCACCACGATTGTGGTGTTGGGTTAGAGAGAGCGAGACGCAGATGGAAGACGTTCGTTTCCTCTTTACCGACAGCCTTCTCGTGGGCCCCACCTCTCGTGGTTGTCCCCATCCGCGCCTCAGGCGTCACCCCTTCAGTGGCAATCAATCCCAACTGGCGGCCCCACCCTCCACTGATATTTTCGGGTGATTTGCCTCCTTGCTATCAATCTTGTGGTTGTGGTGGACTTTCGTTCTCTCTCTTTTTTTTTTTTTTCAGGTTATTTCAAATTTAGTTTTTAGTTTTTAGGAAACTAAATCGAAATCGCGTGAAAATCTAATAATTAAATTTTCGTTTTCTTTTATCAGGCAAAATGAGATACAGATAGCTGGGATTTATTTAAAAATATATTATTTAATTTTTTAAAAATAACTTTAAGAATTCTAAAATTAAAATATGATGTTTTAAATTTTTATTTTTTTTAAAAGAAGAAGGTGTTTTCAGAAGCATCCCCGAATTTCCTCCACTTGTTTTTCAGTGCGCATCTTTCTGTAGTAAACTGTGCATGAAGACATAATTATGATAGTGGTAAAATCTACAAATAGGCAAAAAAAAAAAAAAAAAAGAAGGAATAAAAATGTACCTAAATGCACATGTCTCCCGTTAAATCCCATAGAGAATCTCCTTTGGCATGCATGTTGTTCTCCGCCTTTATATTTGACTTTGCGAGCCTCACGACAAGGTAATACTGCGATGTGCCTATACCAGCTATACGTACCCCATCACCCATCACACAGCAAAGCTTCAGATATTTTATTGCATTGACTATTTCTTTTTTACCCCCCCCTGCCTTTTGGTTTTTGGCTTTTTCCTATTATCACACTATTGTTTTTACCCTTTTTTTTTTTGTAATAATTGTTTTTACCTTTTGGTTCATCCGAGTCACTCTTATTGGCAATACTGATTAATGATTTCCCGTAGATTAATTTATCACGTGAGAGAGAATGGTGTGTAAAAACAAATTTTAAAAAAAAGTATTGAAAGATTACTATTTTTTTTTTTTTTTGAGTATTGGTATGTTATTGTTATTAATACTGCTATTAGTATATATAATTGTTTGACAATTTCTTTTTATCTAAACGGACACAAAATATATAAAATTAAGATTCTCTACAATTTTTTTAAAGTGTAAATTCTTAAATTACGTAAATTTAATCCATTTTTTATATCAAACAAATTGAAAAATTCTACATATTAAAAATATAAGATGTTTTCGAAGCAGAAAAAAAAATTTAATTTTTTTTCTTCACTTTTGAAGATATGTTTTTTCTTTAGTAAAGCAAAATACATTTTTTAATTCAAAAGCTTTTCTACGATATAAATCACAAAAATATTATGAAAATATATCAAATTTTCGTTAATGCGTAACATGTCATATTTTTAATAAATAGTATTTTTCAAATCGTTTAATGTAAAAAATGGCTTAATTTAACGTAATTTAAAAATTTACACTTTCAAATAAATTTTAGACAATTCTTATCCAAATATATAAGACTTCCTAATTCCTGAATCTCACTCACAATGGAAGAATCCAAAACGCATACCACTGGTTATTAGCTAATTAAGACATGTCATGTAACCCTAGCTTCCCTCAAATTCACGTTTACTTAACCCAATAACATGACTAAAAGGATGGTTTGAATAAAAATAATAATAATATTAATAAAAAGACTAAAAGGATGGTCTAATTAAACAATATATGCGAGCCAACTTTTGTCGCTTCTTAATAATTTATATTTCTATATCATTTTCGGACTAGATAGTAAATCTTTTAATTTGTTTCTTCATTTTAAATAGTATTTAAGAGTTATTATAGTCAAAATATGGTCCCGTAAAATTAGAATATTGATTAGGGGATTGTTGGAAAACATTTTTACTTGGAAAAGTTTTTTCTGAATTTTTTTTACTAAATTTTTTTTCTTCACATTTTTGGATATTTGATACAAATAGAAAATACTAATCAATAGATTAAAAATCTTCGGAAAATGTGAAGAAAAAAAAACGTGTTCCAAAATCTTCGGAAAATCAAGGCTTTGTAAGCAGATAATAGTTTTTTCTTTTGCATAATTCTTTTTTGTTTGCTCGCTTTTGTAAGAAAAAAGATTAAAAAAACAAAAAGCCAAAGTATGGGGGAGGAAATCACATTTTTTATTCATGCATGAGTCCTACTAGTTGAAAGAAGAACTCTAAGCTTTCTTAATTCCATGGCAACTTATTTTAAAATTTTAAATCGATTGAAAATCGTAAATGTATTATTATTATTTTTTAATTAAATAAAAAAAAAAAGGTTACTGGAGAAAATCGTAAATTTAATTATTTACAAAAAGGGTGATCCGGTCCCAATACCTTTGCCGGAAAAGCATTAGTTTTTTTTTTTTTTTTTTTTGGTAAGTGGAAAAGCATTAGTTTCTCATACGATTTCAGGGCTTTAAATTGGCGTAGTCCTTGAGACATTTGAGTACCGATTGAGAGATGTTGTCCTTGGAGACTTGGAGTACTCCTCTGTCAGCTCTATAATTTCCTCGAAACCGAAGAGGAAATTATTTTCCTTGGTACGTACTTTATGGGCGCGGGTTATAATACCAAGATTTCAAACCTATTTTTGGTTTATTTTTTTAGTATGATCAGTAATTCCATTTTGGGTGGTAGGTAATGACTTCTGCTCCGTTCCATTTGTTTTCAAGTAAAATAATTTTTGAAAAATGTTATTTGTATTTTTTAATATTTGGTATGATAAAAAATAATAGTTAATAAAAAATATTTTTAATTTGACTGAATTTTTTTTTTGAATTTTTGTAAAATGATTTCACTTCATCGAACCACTAGCAAATCACTGACAAAACACTGCCAAAATCTCGTCGAGACCCCATTAGGATACTATTATGACCTAGCAAGGACTACACAAGGCATCGCTGGGACCCCACTATGATACCGTCGGGACCCCGTTGAGAATCCGCTAAGACCCCACTAGACTTTGTTGGAACTCAAATTTTTCAGATTATATATATATATATATATATATATATATTTGTTGCAAATAAAATTAATTTTTATAGGTTAATGTGATTAAATAAAAACATAAAAAAATATTTATAATTTTCTGTATGCGTTAAACGCCAGAAAATATTTTTTACAAAAAATATTTTCTTAAAAAATAATTTTTTTTAAAATATTTTTTGTCGAAAGAAACGAACCTTAATTTCAGACCCATGTTCAATACTCTTTTAAGGGTTCAATCGAACAGTAAAAATTCCAAATTAGTCTAGACAATATTTACCATTTAATACCATTGAAAAAAATATTTAACATTTTACATAATGCATTTTTCTCATTTATATTTTCATGCGCTCTCATTCTACAATCAAAGGTCTTTAAAACTATTTATAAAGAATAATGATACTCTTCGTACCTATATATTACACTCATATCATACCGGCTCACATAATGTATTTTAAGTGACCTACAATGCTAACAACTTAAAAAAGCAATAGTTTAAATTACTTACAACACACAATGTTAGTTGACCTAACATGGGTGTCAAATATAGCATTACTTATTTATAAAACTTAATCTCACTCGGTTAAAAAATAATATGAACTTAGTACTAATGAACATTTTTATAATTAACTCATTTAATGTGGGCAATCCATCTTCTTTATGAAAGATTAGGGCTTATTTGCTAATACTTACCTCTTTCTTGTTTTCTTTTTACTTAAAAAGTCAAAATATTAACAAATAACTTTTATCACAAAAACTTAAAACTATTTTTCCCTTTATCTCACATCAAAATAATTTTTCAACTAAAACAAAAAAAAAAAAAAATCATAAAACACGTTATCAAACACCACCCAACTTTATGAAATATCACACAATATCACATGGTTTTGGATTTTGACTTTCCCCAACCTGTTTTTTGAAAAATTTCTATGCTCAACATTAATTTTTTCCCTACTACCGTTACTTTTTTGTTTTTTTGTTTATCTGCCTCTACGGTGAAGAGGACACTACCATTACTACTCTGTCCCACGTCCAGAATTATAAAAATATAATAAAATTATTGATAAATGTAGGACCTTGTTTGACTGTTTGCCCGACAAAGGAATCAACACGCTAAAAATAAAAGGAGACAAAGAAATAGCAACTTCTCACTTCTCAGTGCGCGGACGGAGTTGTTTTTATAGGTTAACTACGTTTTTTTTTTCGTTTTTTTTTTTCCTGAGAATAGGTTAACTACGTTGTTGTTACGGTAAGGTTGATAATATTTACGTGTGGTTTTTATTCATGCGCTTAGACACGTACATTTTGCTGCCGATTTTGTACATTCTACACAATGCAATTGTGGATCAAGTCTTTTCATTAAATTTCTCTAAACTTTCTCCACGAGGACGCAAAGGAATCCTTCCCCCCCCCCCCCCCCCCCCCTCCCCCAACACATAAATGATCACATTTAGAGTAGGATTTGGCTAATTAGGTGCGGACAGTGCAGTAATGTTGTAGTTTTTTTAATATTACATATTTCATTTCATATAATTCTCTTAATTAATAATAATAATAATAAAAAAACTTAGAAATAAATCAGCACCGTGGAAACCCAAGCCATATCCGAGACTCGAGAGGCAACCCTTGCGTTAAAGTCATAGCTAAGGGTACTCATGCATATATCTGTCACATTTAGAGCAAACTATTGACCGAAAGTTATTGCTAGATTTCATGCATATTATCTGCCTCGTCCTCACACGTACATCTTATTTCAATAAATCTGAGGCATCAAAGCAATTCATCATCAAAATTCGAGTACATGCAGCCTGCAAAAAAAACAAAACAATCAGCAACAACATTGATCTCTCTGCACGTGTGTAAATTCAAACATTGTAAACTGCGCAACAATTTTTACTATCATAAATATTGATCTCATAAGGCATAGAAACCATTAATCGTCAACATGCATTTGAGTACAATAGCCTGCCAAAAATTCAGTTAGAGAATCAATTCATCTCTGTTCAAGTGTTTAATTCATAAATGTTATATTGCGCAACATATATAGGTTTTAATTACTATCCTAAATAATCTGACGATGCACCAAAACAATTGAGTACAAACTGTACGATAGCCTTCAAAAGGTCCAGCCGGAGCATTACCTATAACACTTATGCTGTATATTTTTTTACAGCACTTAGATGTTAAACCAAGCAATAGTTCTTACTTTTTTATGCTGTATATTTTTTTACAATACTTAAGCTAAATCCTAGTTGTTAAACCAAGCAATAATTCTTACTTTCTTATGCTGTATATTTTTTTACAGCAATTAAGCTAAATCCTAAATGTTAAACCAAGCAATAGTTCTTACTTTCTTTGAGGATCCTGTTTGACAGAATTTTGCACAACTCTCTCTCTCTCTTTCTTTCTTCTTCTTCTTCTTCTTCTTCTTCTTTTTTTTTAAGTTTTTAATTATTCATTTAATTTAAACATTAAAAAAACACTTTTTAGATAATAGGTATACAAATGAAGAGGTGGAGAACCCCCTTTGCACATCTCGAGGGAGGGGAATGGGAAGAAAGAGCCAAGCCCACAGTGCTTTATCTAAATTTTAATTTAAAGTAACTAATTAAAATCTATTTTTTCTTTCTTAATTAACTACTTTTTAAAAATTGCGTCCAACTACTTATTAATTTTTTTTTTTCTATTTTATAAAAATAATTTTTTTTTCAAACTTTTAGTCGTTTGGTTAAAACTCATCTCCACTAAGTGAAACACTCATCCCCCGGCAACATAACCTCCTTATACGATAATTACCTTCTGGGATTAATTGTAATAAGGTTTGATAATAATCGAATAAAAAATCATACTTATCTTTAACTTCATTTACCCTACTTTTAATATAAATAAAAGTATTTTATAATGTAAATATCATTAACAGGACTTTCCCTTGCCTTTCCTGTATATTGCTTAAAAAGAAAAAAAGAAGAAGTGCTGAACACGACATTAGGGCACGTATGAACACCATAAATCGTGGTTGAAATTCCTTTTGCTTCTCATTCTTTCAAAGTAATACAATAACGAGTTAAGAAGCGACTAAAATAATGCATAGCGCCAACCTAGTGCCAGCTGCACGACCGCCTATGGCCACAATAAACCAATATTTTACCCTACCTTTTGGGACGAAGACTAACAGAAGGCGTGTAACTTCAGTGATCTTGCCCTTGCCCAACACTTGTACCTAAACACATGGGTGATGGGTGCACACCTATATTTGACTGCTTCATTTTTACATTTAAAACATTTTGGTTGGAAACGAGGAAAGGATTAAAAATAAAATAAAAACTACTCAGTTCTAGAAAGCCTAACAGAACATCATAATTAGCTAGAGGGGAGGGGTGGCGAACAATTCATAGGTTTCCCCAGTTGAGCTCATGATGCTCACATGACCAACTTGACTTTTTTCTCAATATCTTATTATTCTTACGTAGTCACGTAATTAAGTTTATATATATATATATATATTATATATATATATATATATATTATATATATATATATAATATTATACTATATATATAATTAAGTTTCTTTTTCGAATATCTCAGTAGGAGATGCTTTTGTAGAAGCAGAGTGAGAAGAGATCACTTGGTCAAACCCCACCCAACAAATTCTAAGTCCATCATGGTTTGGGATAAAGACGTGATTTTACATCTCATGCATCAGAAGAAATGGAATAATACAATGCATTGGGAAGTACGTGAGGACCATATATAATAACATGGAATTGTCTTCTTTCGGTTTTCTTAAAATATGTTTGTTGGATTGTTATGGGTTTCGATCTCTGCGTAGTGGGTCACAAATGGATTGTGCAGTATAGGGATAGGTTAATTTATTGGCTGCAACCGCAAGTCATCATTTAAAAAATATCGTAAAAAACGAACAATAATAAACCTACGGGTATCGATGCATGAACATCGCAAAACAAGACCCTATTTTTTTTTATATGTTTTGCAAGTCCAAAGAATTTGTAATCCCAAAGGCATGTCTTATCACCTTTTGTTCTCGGTGAAGATAAAAAAACAGATATTTAAAAATCTTCAAGGAGCGACCATGCCTGTCCTTTCCTTGTCCTAGTCTTTTAGGTGCATTATTTTGGGTTTCCTAGCGAGGGCAAAGTTCATGGCGATCTCATTGACACTTGTTCTCTCTTTCTCTCACTGTGCATGCCCTTGTTTTTGGAAATTAATGGTTGGAAATTGTAACCATTAATCCGTTTTCTTCGATGCTAATATATATTTAAAAGTTATGGTCCATAATTATTGGATGGTTAGTTATAAACAAGAATCGGTCCAGAAATAGTCCAGAACTATATACTTAGTTTAGTGTAGGTCTCACCAGTATGTCACAATCAGTTACAGATCAGAAGCGAAAATAAATCCGCTTGGGTCTCATTCTTTAGATGCAACTGGGCCCTCTTAGAATTAGAAAAAAAAAAAAAAAAAACTGGGCCCTCTTCTAAAAAATGCAGCTTTTTTAGGGTAAAGCTAAAAATAAAGGTAGCTTGTTTCATTAAGCATAAAAGGTGCTTTTCCTGCTTCTTCTTACCATTTGCAGTGTTAAGTAATTATAGGAAGAGTGCATGTGCCAAATTAATAACTGCCATTATATGTCGTCTCTTTTCTGCAATAAATGTGTGAGGGAATTGGGTTAATAATTTTTGACATAATCAATAAATTTGATATAAAATTAGTAGATTAAGATTAATGAATTTGACTCGTTTAATTTAATTGATCGAGTTATAATTGACCTATATATAATTATGCTTTGACAGTCTTGAACTTGATACGCAATATAAGGGTCGACAATTTCTTACATGACTACAAATCCAACATAAAATTAATGAGTTAAATTTAAAAGTCTAATCCATTTAATTAAATAATTTAAATTAGTTTAGTTACATAATTTTATACCCATATTTCAACCCAAATATGATGTGTGAACACCATTTACTCCCTTCCTATGGGATCTGACCCGATCCCAATTAAGAGAAGTTAAGAAAGGTTCTTTCTAATTTTGTTCAAAGTGTTTCTTGAGGTTAAAGTGCGCACTTTGACATATTTCAAACCTCATTCCTTCATGGTTGATGGTTTAGTGGCAAAAATGAGGCGAAAAAAAGAAGAAGAAAACTTTGTGACAAGTTACTAAACTCGGCATTAAAAGTTTCACATGGAGGGTGATGGCAATACCCCACTAAGAACTTTTTCATGACCAGAACTTCTCCTAGCTGCTAGCTAGGTCAGAGGATGCAGGTAACTCTCGGATCAAACTCCAACAAACTAATGAATACTTTATTAATAATTAATATAGGCTATTATCTTTATTAAAGGAAGTTATAAATTTATTAGTTGGAGTTTGGGCTCCACTCATGGCATCCATTTGCATTGCCTTTGCCATTGTGAGGGCCCGGAACCCCACAAAAAGAAATGCTTTTGTGACGGAAGAGCTTTTAGTATTATATATGATCGATGTTTTGGCAACGAGAAGATGACAAAGATTAGAAATTGCAAATGCGATTTGTAAACCCCCGGAACCTTAAAGATGCTTCTCACATCTTCACCTTGTTTAATTCAATCACTACGCCTATGATGAGGGTAGCCTCAGTTTTAGTTGTAAGTATTGGGCCACCAAGAGCCATTTCTGTTAGGAAATTGGTCGAATTTCTAAGAATATATGAAGAGGGAAAGAGCAAGAAAATGAAAAAAGAAGAAGCAATGACAAAACATATAAATTTAAGTGATTCATCATTAAGAGTTACGTCCATTATATTGCGAAAATGTTTCACTATTTTGGAAAACAGTAAAACAATGCGTCAGAATACATTAGAAAACTTTACTACAAAAACGGCTATATAAAGACCATCAATTGGGTTAAATCTATTGACGCTTCTTTCTTTATACTGGGTTGGAGGCAAACCGTGTCGAACCCAAACCAAGCTCCACATACCTTAACATTATCGAAGCAAATTTATCTTCATGGACAAAGCGTGACTAAGGTTAATAGAGGGCAAAATTCTCAATTATAGCGTCGTTATAAATTCTTCAACTTTCATTACAAATTTCTTATAATGTTAATATAATAATTTACGTGATACTCATTATGTTAATTACAAAAAAGTACATTCTCACGCGGTTGTTCACGTCATACTTATTACTATAAAATATCTACTTGTACATAAATTTGCAAGGGAATTATATGAAGCGCTAATGTCGTAATTAAGTTATTCAAATCCTAATAGTTAGGCTAGTAGCACGTGATTGTAAGTGAATTATTGTAGACTATTCAACGCATTTGTTTGAGGAGTACTAGCTACTTCTCTCATCCAACAACATGGCATATTCAAAAACTCATGTCACATGCAAGGATTTAAAAAGGGTAAAGATTGATTAGTTAAATGATTAAGGGGATTCTTATGTTCACATAATCCTTGAAATAATAATTTGAGCGCGATTATCGAATATTCGCACGCATAAGACCGGTCTTATGATTATACTAATGAGTCGTTTCTTTTTTCAGCATCGCGCTGCAACCCAGCATGTGAGGAGATCTTGGGATTGAATCCCCCTGCACAAGTTTTGCGACAGGTTTTTTTTCCATCCTAGTTTATTTATATGGTATTATCAAGGTATTAGGTGAATTGTTTAAGACATAAAAGGAGTAGGAAACATGATTTATAGTTTAGTGAGTTCCAATGCCAAATTCATATATTATGGGGAACTCTTTTAAGGATAGACGTTACTTTGTAAATCCACTGTCGGATAAATTTTGAATCGATGCAAAGCGCTTTTTTTATACGTATTGAGTAAGGATTTATTTGGGCATGCGATTTTAAAGTATACGATTTGAAAATGTAATTTTTAAAAACGCAGTTAAGCGTTTAGCAAAATCGCGATTTATCCTTTAAAATTACAATTTAACATTTAAAATTTTGTATTTTTTTTTAAAAATCTATTACCTACGATTTGAAAATATAGATTTTATGCGTTTTCAATTCGCAATTTTTTAAAAACGCAATTTCCAAATGATTCATTTTTTAAAATTTGGTTTAAAATCGCATTTATTATCTACGAAATCTTAATCTCAAATGCACCTTAAGACTTTGTTATGATCATTGTGTCTCGCATTGGTTAAGTTTTATCTTAAACATGTTTATATAACATTATGGGCACCTTCTCTTTGTAAGTAGGTTTCATGTGGGCTATAAGGATCGTAATAGACTCTGGCTTTAATTATTGGCATTTATAATTTCAAAAATTGTTTACACCCAAAAATATTCAAACTTTAAATTTGATAAAAATGTCATCAAAACCAAAATTCTTACCATTTGAGCAAAATGAAACATGCATGATACATGAGATTAACAATGTGTTGATAATTGAAAAATGTGAATTGTAGTTGAAATTAATGTGATGTGCGTGTACTCACCGTTAGTTCATGTGATTTTTCATAACTTGACACTTTTTTTTTTCTTTTTTTAGAAAAAATTTATTTAACTCAACCTATTAAACCGATATTTATTTAAAATACATGTAATTTTTATATTAATTTTTAATAGAATATATAATTCTCGCATGCATTTATCCACTTGTTAATTTTGCCAGACTAACTAGGCCAGATAGAACGTTGTTATAGACTAAAATACAAAAACGATTGTAGTAGTTATCCTTCTAATTTTAATAAGTGAATGTTTTCGAGGGAGGAGGAAGAGAAAGGGAGTTAAACCAATGACAGACAGCGTTATAATTAAAAATATAATCGAAACAGGGTTTCATTTTCTACCAAAAAAAAAAAAATTATTTTGTTAACACCAAATAAAAAATAATAAACGAAACATAAATGACTCAAACCTTTGTGTCATGGCATTTGCTGGCTTACTTCATAACGTTTTCAAAATATTGTTGGTGCCAACATTCAAAAGCAGGCCCAAAATAGTAGAATGGGCTGCGGCCCATATACAAACACGCAATGAAAGAACTGCTACAGCACAAGTTGCACAACGAAACCAGCCCAGGCCCATATTGGATCCGAATAACTGGACCTTAGGTTTTAATCAACCTAGGCGTTGACTGTTGACTGTGTGCGTGCGAGTCTTTTCTGATAGAAGACCTAGAGAAGTAGGTCTCTTGCTAGACGAGTTCTCTGGGGTTTTAGGGTTTTGGCCTTGGGGGAGCGGATCAATGGACTCTGATGAAGCCAAGCTCTTCGTCGGAGGAATCTCTCGGGTGACAAGTGACGACACTCTGAAGAGACATTTCGAAAAGTACGGCACCGTATTGGGCTCGTCGATTGCGAAGGACTGGGTCACCAAGAATTCTAGAGGGTTTGGATTCGTTTGGTTTTCTGACCCCTCTGCAGCTGATAAAGCCCTTCAAGACTCGCATGTTATACAGGGAAAAACGGTCAGTTCATTTGCTTGGTTTTTTTTTTTTTTATCTTTTCTTAAATTTGGAGGTAGAGTAGTTAGTGTCCACACTCTGTTTGGTTGCTGAGAAAATAGGACAACTTTCGAAGCGGATAACTGCGTGAGCGTCTTTTGTGTACACAGTTTCAATGGTTTGCTCTTTGTACTACAAATTGTTCTCGCTTTCTTGCATAAATTTTTGAAAAAAAAAATGTACCTTATTTTTTTTTAAAAAATTATTATTGTCGCTGATTTTTTTTTTTTTTCGTGAAAAATAAGCACTCGCCTCCGACTCCAATTAGTTGGGATAGCTGAGGTCAGTTGCGTGCGAAGGATTGGAAATGGAACATCCTTTTTCTTTCTTTCGTTTTTCTTATATGATTCCTCAACAAAATTACAATCTTTTTTTTTTTTTTTTAACAGTGCTTTAATGTATGTATCTATTTTCTGGATTATGTAATTTACTGTTATTTCCTTGATTTTATAGGTAGAAGTGAAAAAAGCAATACCCAGAAGTGAACAACAACACCAAAACCAACCACAGAATAGAGGATTGAGTAAGAGTAGTAGTGACAATGGCGATAAACCGTTTAGGACTAAAAAGATTTTTGTAGGGGGTTTGTCAGCTAGTCTAACCGAGGTGGAGTTTAAGAATTACTTTGAGAGGTTTGGTAGGGTAACAGATGTAGTTGTCATGCATGACAGCACAACCCATCGGCCTAGAGGCTTTGGCTTTATCACCTTTGATTCAGAGGAATCTGTGGAGAATGTTATGCAGAATAGCTTTCATGAGCTGAATGGTAGGCTTGTGGAGGTCAAGAGGGCCGTGCCAAAAGAGGCAAATAACGGTAGTGACAGTGGTTTTAACACGAGAATTGAGGGTGGAAGAGGGTCTCCTGGCAGTTACCCTCCTTATGGTCTCAGATATTGCATTCTCCCCGGTTATGCGCCCTTTCCTGGGTTTAGTGGTGGTGGAGGCTCTCTTTATGGAGCGAGTATTTATGGTGGTTGGTTCCCTGCTGGAGGATCTGGTGGTGTTGGTTCTGTGGTTGCTCCACTTGCCCCTAGAAATCCTTGGTATGGCCCCAGGGTGATTGGTTCTGGGGCTTTCCCGTTGCCTCATGGCAGTGCTTATCCTGCATACTTTACTGGGGGGGTTGGAGGTATAGGTATGGCTGCAGGTGGATATAATGGGATTGTTGGGTGTAGTGAATTGGAAAGCGAATCAGGTTCTTGGTGGCAATGAACGTGTGCCAGGAGATGCAACACCACCTCGAGTTTAAGGTTTAATATCAGTTGCTGAATCTTCAGGTTTGAAGGGAGGCAATGGTGCTACTTTTAGTAAGAAAGCCAAAAGAATCTGGATGGATGATTTGAGCCTAACCCTGTTGGTAATTCTAGTTGAACTCTCTGCGGTGGGTATTGAGAGGTTAGTAAATACATTTACTGATGGGGCTGGGTGATTGTCTATCATTGTTTCTTATGGTAAGTAGATAAACCATCATTGTTCAGATGTCCTTATTCGACATGCTGCTTGCTATGTGTCATCTCCTGCTTTAATGATTCATTGGTACAGGATTGTGTCTTCTGTAATATAATCGCTTTCAAAATTCAACTCCTTTGTGTTTTTCTTCTCTAACGACATGCTAGAATAGTGAAACGATTGTGAACTAAGGTTGAATGTAAAGCACTTGCATGTTCATTAAAACCATTTTTTGTTGTTGTTGTTGTCGTCGTGTTGTGCATTAAGTCCCTTATAAAAGAAAAGGGGAAAAGGGGAAAAAGGGAATATGATAGAGAGCATCAATTAGCTTTTCAAAAGCATTCTCTCGTCTTGTGTAGGAGTATTATCGAGTCTGAATGTTTCAAGTACGTTATTAAGATTGTGTATGAAAAACTGCATGCTTTATGAATATGCAAAGCGTTGTTAAAATTAAAAGGGGACTTTTCTATAGGATTTCCTTTCTATTGATAAGGGAAGAAACTAGGAAGGGATTTTTGAGGGTGGCAGCTTTAGGAAACTACCCAAAACCCATAGATTTTTAGAAGTATCTAGTGTGTCTTAATTTAAGGTTGCATTTCGATGTGAGGATTTAAAATCAAAGGATTTGAGGAGAAAATTTTAGTATGAACTGTTTGATACAAATTTTAACAATACATGATTGTTCTGTGTTAGAGAAAAAAGAGAGTTTTGTTCCCTCAAATCGTTTGTGTTATGAGTTTGAAATAACATCTTACACCTGGTTATTTCAAATTTGTCCTTTACATACTTCATTCAAGCCATTTGAATGAAAAAAAATTGAAATCCAAATCATTCTCTTGAAATGCTTCCATTCAAATGAACCATAAATGAAATATTGGTATTTGATACAAATGTGGTACTCTGTTTATGATATTTGCAGTCACTATATCTGCTTTCGTTCTTTACCTGCATTTTGTCTGTTATCATTATAGCTTTATTTCTTTGAGACCAGATATGGATGGGTTTATAAGGCTTGTGCCAATCAAATAAACCATTCCTGTTAGGTTATGGTATCAAATTCAAATAATTGAGGATTTTTTTTTTTGAATGCCAATTGTCTTTCTATCAAATGGCATTTCCCCGTCCATAAATGATGCTGAAGGGCAAAGTCATGGGTTTAATTTTATTCGGGTTTTGTCTTTCCCTGCTTGTGTTTTCCTTCTGTTTCTATTTTTTTTTTTGTTTTTTGTGGGCATGTCTTTCCCTGTTTTGGTAGGCATGTTATCACAATCCTTTTATCTCATATTTGGTAGTAGCAAAGGCATCATAAATTGGTTTTTGGTAGCTGGTTCTTGTACATCTTTTAAGCAAATCCTTGGCTTGTGCTGATTCCACCTCTAGTTTTTTATGACCCTGTTTGTTTTATATTTGTATTACAAAATTTTCCGAAGTATTTGTTTTTTGCAAAGACCTAATGTCGTCAGGGCAGGGGAAAGATTGCAGGGTGTTTGTAAAGTGGAGCATGGACATGTTTTAATTTGTCTTTGGAAAGTTGAATAAAACTGCAATATTTGTAGTTGTACAGGTTGAAAATTGGCCAAGGGGTAAATTATGCAGTATAAAATTAATTGATAATCAGATTCTGTTTCATTTATCTCGCCACAATGAGCAACCCCTGACCGCGATTTTGCCATCTGTATACAAAGACAGCTGAAAGGACTACTATTATTTTTAACTTTTGCTAAATTACATAAAGCCTGGTAGTACTTTTTTTAATTATTCATTATTTGTATTATGCGCGGAACTACTTGGTGATGAATTAAACTTTTATGGAGCTGCTTGTGTGCCATCTGATTAAGTTCAAGGACCTTAAAAACTCTCAGCTAAAGTTAGTTGGCTGGTCGTTCCTTGATGAGAAAGTCAGGGCTTCCATATTGGTCTCTGATGCTAGGACTAGTTGTTTAATAGACCATGATTGTATTTAAATCATTTGAACTTCCTAAACGCCCATCTTCATTGCTCCTTAAAAATACACTTTCGAAAGAACAACCTGCAAGTTGTCTAAGGTCAGCATTTTTTACCCAATCCGCGAATCCTGCCTTAATCAATACCGTTTTAAGCAATTAGATAAACCCAGTTAGGGCCTTTGCTAGAGGACCGGGATCCTTGCAATTCTCCTAAGATACGCTGCAATCTGGGAAGAGATTACATGGGGTTTTGATTTTTTTTTTTTTGTAAGTACAATAGATACAACAGCAAACTACAGATAAGCCGAATAGGGAGGTGGAGCAAGCCTATTACAATGGGAAGAAGGAAAATAAGTGGAAATGCAGCCTGAGTGAGATTGGGCCGCGGCCCAGTAAGCCACATGATGGGCGCAGAAGTTTGCACTTCTGTGTATTTTTTTAACTTTCTAGGAGGAAGAGGTTGGAATGGAAAGAAGAGTGTCAGTGATGATATCAGTTATTTTTCAATCTTGAACAATAGTGAGGTGCTGAAGCGCCATAATGACCACAAGCAAATCATCTTTTAAAGTAAAGTTGCTGATATTAAGAGAAACTGCCAATAAAACAGCTAATAGAGCAGCTAAAGCTTCTCCAAAATTTAGGTCACAAGGAGGATTGACTTGAGAAGTCGCCATAAAAATGCAACCACTAGAATCTCTACACATTGTTGCTTGCACGGAGAAGGAATCTTTTATTGAAGTGATGAAAAATGTTCCAGCAAGAGGAGGGCATCATTTTTCCAATTACGAAGTAGAGGAAGACTTCCAAGCTATAAAGTGGTCAAAAGCGGTCTTCTTAATGTTGAAGACTAAATCCATCGAATTGGGGATAGAACCTTTACGGACTGCTTTATTTCTGCTAAATCAAAGAAAGTCACACAAAATAGTAACAAAAGTTTGAAAAAGGTAGGAATCCTTTGGGAGAATACCAAAAAAATTAGAGGGAGATAAGAGTCCTTTGATTCAATCCGCAACATCAATAAAAGCCCAAGCAATTCTAGCAAAACTACATTTGAGAAAGGGACATGCGCTTGAGAAGAGAATTTTGAGAGAGACATGGGGTTTTGATATTTGTGCGAGAATGTTGTCACAAATTGGGACATGGATCACCTGTAGTTGGGGATCCTTTTTTTTTTTTTTTTTTTTTTTCCCTTATCCGATCAGGAGAGCTCTGTTCAAGTAGGGAGCCTACATGTAGGGCTCTCGGCTTAGGCAAATGAGCATTTCTCACTATTTCTTTATTAATTTTTATACCTTGTCTTGTCTTCTTTGGATATGAAACAATATGGATATGGAACAATTGGGAATCCGCATCTCAAAAATTCATTTCTCTCATTATTAAATGCTCATAAGAGGCAATATACAAATTATTTTTTATGTCTATTTTGTATCGATTAAAAGTAATGTAACTTTTTAAATCATAATTGAATTTATAATATATTATTATTAATTTTTAATTTAATAATAATTTTAAAAATCACATAAATTTTAATTGATACAAAATAAACATAAAAAATAACTTTTATTATTACCCGCTCCTAAGTTACTAATTACTTAGGTATCAATTTTCAACGCATGTATGGCAAAAACATTACATTTGAAGGTTTTGTTAGCGCACCTGGATGGTCCACACTCCAATTTCATATTATTTTTTGTTTTTTCTCGTCCGAGAAAATAAATTTACAGCCCAGGAAAAAAGAATCCATATTTAATCCAGAAGGAAATAAGTCGTTATTCGTTAATTCTGGCCCCAAAAAATTAAAACGAAAAACAAAGAAGAATGAAAAAAATCTCCGGCTGTCCGTATTCCATCTTTACAAGCATATCAACGTAACCCAAAAATCAAAACGCAAAAAGAGTAAGAAATGCTTATGCTAAGCCAAGCTCCAAGCGGAGCTCTATCAGCCAAGAGATGTTCCCTCTCGTCCCCCCCCATTCCCAATTTCAGTAAGCCAAATCCTCTTCTCTTCTCCAACCGCAAACCCAGATTCAATCCCAAACCCTTCTTGAATCTCACTCTCGCAACCAAACAGGATATCTCTAGCTCCTCCTCCACCACCCCTGCCCCCCTTCAAAACGACGAAGAAACTATTTTCGTGGGTCAGGAAAATGTTCCTTTGGAGGGCGTTATCCAATTCGACAAACCCACTTCTTCTTCTTCCCGTTTGAACAAATGGGGGTAGGTGTAATTTCAAAAGCACTGATTTTTTTTCACTTTCTTGGTTGGTAAAGCGTGTTTCCTTGTTGTTTTCTTGTTGAGAGTTTTATGTAATGGTTTGGGCTTGCTATGTTTCTCAGTTGGGTGGCTTTGCTCGCTGGTGGGGATGTTATGGCCTTGCTTTTATTCGCTGCAATTGGGAGGTTCAGTCACGGCTTCTCAGTTTTTGACACTGAGACCCTGCGCACAGCCGATCCTTTTATTGCCGGTGCGTTTTGTTCTTGTTGGTTTGCCTTGATTTCGACAAAATAAGATTATTTACTATTGGGATGTTTTGGAAAATAAAACGAATGCGGGTTATCAGGGTGGTTTTTGGGTGGTTACTTCCTCGGAGGTTATGCGGAGGATGGCCGTGGAATGAATGGCCTTCCAAAGGCTGTCATTGCTACTGCTAAGTCGTGGGCTCTAGGAATTCCAGTAAGTTCATAATGCTGTTTTGTTTTGTCCTTGACTTTCTTAAGTTTTCTCATCAAGTCTCTGAAATAGTTCACCGAATTTGCTCGTCTCATGTTTAGAGGAACCGATTTTTTTTTAAAAGAACTTCATATTATGTAAACAACTGTTGGTGATGATCTCAAGAATGGTAGTATTAGAATTTCATTGGGAGTTATTGTAAGATTACCGTGATGCATTTTGTGAGTTTGAATTCCACTTTTTATATGCACTCTTCATCGGTGCAGCTACTCGACTTCCCTATCTTGGTCTTGCATCAGATCATTAAGAGGTATTACCCTCAAAGGAAAAATATGCCACAACCCCCTATGCTTTATCCCAGTTTTCAATTTGATGAATTTAGACCTATGTCTCCGGCATTTATAAATCAAGACCTTCGTTAGTGTTTGCCTTCAAATAGATAACTTCTGTTTGACCTATGTCTCTACTAACTTCTACCTTCATTAGTAGGTTATGGTACTGCCCTCCAAAGTCAGTTTCCTGTGGGCCTCTTTGCTTCCAGACATGCCAAGCTCCACATATTTGTGTACAGTAAAAGGGGGATCAATTCTGTGAAAGATAGGATCAGTAAATGGAGATTATCTGATGTGAAAATCCAATTATGTTCCTCATGAAAAAAAAAAAAGGCTAGGATGCCAGTCACCTAGTTGTGGCTGGTCGTGGCTGGGTGCTGTCATCTAGTCCAGGTTGTAGGTGGAACGAGCTAGCCATGGTTGGGCTCTGTTACCCAGCCATGGTTGTGCTAGACAGTAGACACGACCATGGTCGGGTGCTGTCTACCCGCCACGGCTATGTCACCCAACCACCTTTTTTCTTTTTCTTTTTTTTTTTTTAAGAATTTTTATCTAATGGGTATGATTGTATTTTCGTCATACCTATTATCTATTTGTTCATATCTTATTATCATACACTTATTTCTCCGCTGCCTTTTCCTTTTCTTGGAAGAGCATTTGGAGAAAAAAGCTCTTTCGAGGGTGGTGCATTTGTTCATATCTTATTATGATACACATTTTCGTGTATGAGGCCTTTAGTAATGGATCGGTGTTGTTTGTGTAAGAATACTAGGGAAACTATTGATCTTCTTTTGCTCTACTGCCAAGTGGCTAGAGTTTTGTGGTTTTTATTTTTTGTCTTTTTGGGATAGAATGGGTAATGCCCCCAACGGGTTGGTGGGGTTGTTGGCTTGTTTGAGAGGTCGGTTTGAAAGTCGCTGCAATTTAGAAGTTTGGAGGATGGTTTTTCTGTGTGTTTTTTTTTTTAATATGAATAATAATTTATTGAAAAGTAAAAGGGAAAGCCCTCATACATGAAAAGTATACAAGAGAGACAGCCACACTAAAGGCTTCTAAAATCTAAAAAGTTAACAAGATCTAAAATATTCAAAGAAAAGTAAGTAGGAACATAGGCTAGTGCGTAATCTAAGAGAGATCTCAAAAAAGAGGATTTTAAACAAAGCACAATGGTCTCGTAGTCTTCGCAGAGGTGTCGATTCATTTTTCTCCAAATGCTCCACATTAAGAATGGAAGAATAACTTTCCAAATAGCTTTTTTTGAATGTCCTTGTCCTTGAGGCTTCCAACAATGTAGCAAATCAAGGATGTTACTAGGTATAGTTCACGAAACTTTGAATAAGTTGAGGACCAAGTGCCAAAGATTGTTGGTGTACTCAGTGGATAAGGAGGTGTTCATGGTCTCATTCTTTTTGCGTAGGCAACACAAGTTGACAAGAGTAAAACCTCACCTTCTAAGATTATCAACTATGAGGATTCTACCTTAAGTTTCTGTCCATGTAAAGAAAGCTATGCAGGCTAACACCTTAACCTTCCAAACACTTTTCCAAGGTAAAGGACAAGCCTTTCCAGATTATAAAGTTTTTATAATCATTTTTCACTTCAAAGCTGTGATTACTAGTTGGGGTCCACGATATTCTATTTGCCTCCTCTGGATGGGTTCTCGAGTAGTATAACAAATTAAGAAAAGAGTCTAGAGATTTCAGCTCCCAATCCTAGACTATCCTTGTAAAACTCTAATTCCAATAGTGAGAAATTGCAGAGGAATCCAAGTATCCGACACGAATGCCTCTTTGTCTCAAGCTATTGAATAAAGGTTTAGGAATGAATTTTTGAGAACGTCTTCTCCGCACTAAACATTGTGTCAAAAGCGAATGCAGGATCCATCCCCAACCTTGAAGGAGACAACGTTGGAGAAATTCTCTCATCCATTTTTGATATTCCTCCAATGGCACACCTTGTAGGGTCCTCAAGCTTCCTTTGAACTCCAACCTCCTATTTAGACCCCATATTTCTCAACAATCACTTGTCTCTCTATAGAGAAGTCTCTTCTTGCACAAATCTCCAAAGCCATTTACCAAGTAGAACTTTTTTTAACAACATGAGGCCTTTTAACTCCCAAACCTCCTCTAGGAATTGAGGAGCAGATAGTTTTCTAGTTCATCAAATGAAACTTAGGGTCATCGGCTCATCGCCTAATCCATCCCAAAGAAAGTCTCTTTGAAGATGTTCCAATATCTTAGCCATACCGGCTAGTAAAGGAAAAAGGGACAAATTATGTAGGTAAACTGGATAACATACTCTTGATTGGAGTTAGGTGACCACCCTGAGACAAGTAAATCCTCTTCCAATTAGCCAATCTTTTTTCCATTTTCTTGACGACCCTATCCCAAATAGCTTTCAACTTAAAGGTAGCAGCTAGAGGAAGCCCCAAATATTTCATGTGTAATAAAGAGATACTACAGCTGAGAATATCGGCTAGCTTTTCCTGATGTAGTACCTCCACCATTGCGACTAATTTAGATTTCCCAAGATTGACCTTCGAGCCCAAAGCAACCTCAAACAAAGAAGAATGTATTCCAAATTATGGATTTCCATAATTTGATCACGATCTGCATCACACAAAATAAGTGTATCATTTGCAAAAAAGTGGGATAATTCCAGAGGGGGCAGAAGTACGGATGTTTACCTGAAACCTGCTAAATAACCCCCAACCATTGCTCGAGAGAGCATCCTTGTCACATCCCAGGCCTTTGCCACAGAGCGGACTACTTTATATTGTCCTCTTTGTGCCTATGCCCTCAAGGCTTTATGACAATCGTGAAAATGAGTGGCGAGAAGGGGTCCCTTGGTGAAGGCCCCGAGAGCTACCGAAGAAACCATATTGGTTGGCATTAATCAAGATAGAGAAATGGGCTGTGGAAATACAAGCATAAATCCATTTCCTCCATTCAATACTAAAACCAAGACGCCTCAAAAGATAAGAGAAACTCCCGGTTGACATAGTCATAGGATTTTTCTAAGTCTAACTTGTAATAACGCCAGCGACTCTCGATTTCAACTTCCTGTCCGGACACTCATTAGTTATAAGAACTGAGTCTAGAATTTGTCTCTCCCTAAAGGCATTATGACTGCTAGATATGAGCAATCCCAACACCTCTTTCATTATGATAACAAAGACTTTAGCTAAAATGTAAGTAGCATTAAGGCTCTTTTCGAACAACTCGTGCTCATGGAAGTTATGGAATACACACATAAGATCATCCGTCACTATGGCCCAACAAGACCGAAAGAATGAAATAGAGAAGCCATTCGGGCCTGATGCATTGTCACCATCATACCAAGTAGAGCCTGAAGAATTTCCTCCTCTTGGAGGGAATGTGATGCTCAAAATTTTGAAGATTGTAAGAGAACAGTGATAGAGTTAAAAGCCATTACATCTAAATCCCTTTACTTTTGGATGGCTACTCACAATAGTTTTCGCTTTTCTAATTTTTTAGAATTTATAGATTTGTGTGCTTCTTCTCCTTAACTTGGTGTTTCTCTTGTACACTTGTGTACTTGGTTGCTCTCCTTTGTGCTTTTTATCACATTGAATTGCTTATTAAAAAAAATATCTATATTGAATTACTTATTAAAAAAATGTTTGTTATCTATTTGACGGAAAGCAGTAATGGAGGTCTCGATTTACAAATGCCCAAAACGCAGGTCTATTCTAATCAGCAGTTATTGATTCTTTATAGTTTATGCAAAATAACTATTATAGAATAGAACTTATTAGTGGAAGATGTGGAAGAACTTTGTCTCCAACATAAGGTACAACAAACAAATTATACGCTGGGAAGAGTAGTCCGAAGGCTCTCCTAAGCTGCATCTTACCCCATGGCAATTCTGACATCCCACTTATCTCGTTCTACTTCTACCTAATGTAGAAATCCAACTAGGGTTGATTATAGGTTACATTAGTTTTACGGCATGCAATATATGAAGAAATCCCTGATATAGCAGTAAAAGCAAGACTTCTAGGCAGATTGACTCTTCTAGTTCCCATTGAAATAGGATCTGCACAAGAATAAACAATTGTTGTTCTTTGGTTATTGGGGGCATCCTGAAAATGCCAGGGCCGAAATATGCTTTCAAGTTAAATTTTAAATTATTGGATGCTGCCAAAGGGAATAGGTGGAAAAGAAGAGACGTGGGGAATGGTAGAGGCAAATAGAGGCTTTGCACATATTTCTTTGAACATGAATAGGATCTATATAGACAGATTCTTAACGAACAACTAGAATTGGTTGATTGGTAATTTATATGATGTAGGCAGGTTGTTACAACTTGTTTTATAGAAAAGTTGTGTTGCACCGTTGCTTATAATTGATTGTTAGGGTTTTTTTTTTCCTAATTAGGTTGAATATGACTATACAATGTGATCTTCCTAGATTCAACAATTTTTGTGTTAAATTGGCTTCTGTTCTGGTTTTTTTTTGGTTATCAAATGTCTCTTTTGCTGTTTTTTAAGGAGATTAAATGAAAATCATTATATTCCATAAGTCTACTTAGAAGGTTGCATTTTCTACTATTTGTATTTAGTTCCTTGAACACAAAGGTTTGTATATTCTTGAAAATATTGTTAGCATTGTCGTTGTTCTTTGTAGCACATGATCCGCCTATGAATTCTTACATGGGCTTTTTTTCTTCATGTTATTAAGCCAACAAGATACCTGTTAAAATACTGTTTCTGTTGTATATTAATTTCAGCTAGGAATAATTATAAGGGCAGTAACGGCAGGCCATTTTCCGCCATATAACTTTATAATAGTAACAATGGGAAGTACTGCTGTTTTACTTATTGGATGGAGAGCAATATTGTACAACATTCTTCCCAATGATAATCGCAAGAAGAGTGATGTATATCGCCGTGGCAGCCCATTTGAACTATTTGAGGTATGGGATTCTTTCTGCCTAAGCAGCATATTGAAATTTTTAATATAATGGTGATAGCTTTTTGCCTCTACCAATGAAATATCTTCCTGCATAATACTTATATTAATGTTACCAATAGAGAGAAAACCATCATTTTGAGGTGAACAGTGTAGGTTCCATACACTACCGAATTGCTTAAGGTGGAGTTTCTTGTATATATTTTGTGTAGGAATTTGTAGCATGTAAAATGCTCACATGTGGCATGCTGGAAAACCTTTGGCTTCTAAGTTTTGTACTGTATGCTAGAAAACTCGTTAAGATTAAGTCGGTTTCTTGAAAGGAAATTTTGCTTAGGAATTGATTTCCTAGTGCTGTTTAGTTAATGAGACAGCATGGGGAAGGTGTAAATTTGTTCTTAGACAATAACCCTTGCAACACCAATTAGCTTGGAATTGGAAAACACTTGAAAGTATATGAAAAGTTTTTCCTGTCATTTCCTTTTTTCTTGTATATTTTGAAAGATAAAGAAATCTTCAGGTACATTTGTCAGTTTTTCCCAATCTCTCCTATGCTAGGTTGTTAGTACAGTTTATAATGAACTAGACCTATTTATTTCTTAGGAATTGGCACTGCCCTTTTCAAATACTCTGTGATACTGATTCCTGATAGAGATTCATTTCTTTATTGTTGCAGTTGCTCATGTCATTAGTACGGAGGTGGTGATGATGAAAGCCATTTCTTTTGTTCTTATACCATCTTGTCATCCACCTAGACACAGTTTTCTCTCGGTTCTTCTTCTCCGACTCTTGTACTTACCTGCTGTAATGTTAACAAGTGAGCAATATCTTGACTAGATATGTATAAGTACGAATTTTTATTTCTTGAATCCAAGTATCATAGCTCTTGCTTAGTCTCCAAAATTTGTTTCATCTGATGTGTTGATACAAGGAATACGTATAGAGATCAAAAGTTTGAACAGAAATTCAATTACTCATTTAGTAACTACTCAGAATCATTCGTGTTTAGAGGGGAAAAAATAATTGGACTTTTGAAGCCGTGAATGGATGGTGGTGGAGTGAAAGGACTATTTACCATTGGACAACTGTTTTTTTGACAAAAACATTTTTAGCTTTCATATTTTTCTTGATCTTCTTTGTTCTTTTAGCTAAGTGTTTATCTTGTATACTTTCTATATACTTTTTTTTTTTTGAGATATACTTTTTATGTACTTGGATTTCTGTCTTTTGCGCTCTTTAATGAATTGTGTTAACTTATATAGAAAATACTAATTTTTTTTTTAAAAAAAAAAAAATAATAAATAAATAAAACCCTACTCGAATCATTTGGTTATGCACTTTTACTAACTCTCTTGCATCTATTTCCTTGAGCTCATTTGGCCTTCTCAGTTCAATTTTAGAGAACTTAGTTGATTGCCTCGCTAACGATTTGCATACACTGACACATAGTCATCGAGGTCTCAATCATAGTGGTGGGAGTGGCTTTGGGAAGGTGCTCATCATAGATGCTTGATGTCTTTGGAGCTTGTGGAACAATAGTTTGATTAGTAATTGGAAGGCATATACTGTATTTGGGAGACGGTTTTTATTCCTGAAGTGATTAGAGAACCATGTCACCCAAGCCAACGAAAGAAAGGAGGTTTAAGTAAGAACTCTTTCTCTCCTATACTTTTTGTTTGGCTTGTAAGGAAAATTAGCGACGACTCTGGCAAACACTGGTAGCATGTGGCAGGTTCCGACAACCTCTAGCGGTAGCGAATAATGAATTGCGAGTGAGCGCGTGCAAAACGAATAAACTAAAACTCGAAAAATAGTTTTTGATTTTTTAAAAAATGATGATCATTTTATGAAAATTTAAGATATTTTTGGTCATTTGAAAATGTTTTCGGTTGGATCAAGATTTTCAGTCGTACCAAACATTGAAAAGTAGAAAAAATATTTTCTCTGTCGAAACAAATGGAGCCGCCTAAATGCTAATTAGTAAGAAATCAACTTAGATATGTCTTGGCTGGTGGAATTGACCGTGGAATTAGAATTCACTAACAAAAGAAATCATTATAGAGTATTCAGAAACTTTACACATATATGGTCTCCTTAGGTTAAGAAACAAATCAATCAACCATACATTTAAGCAAGTAGAAACGAAAGTGAATTGGTAGATTCATAACAGGCGAATGATTAAATCAATACATGACTTCCTGCTGCCCCATTAGAAACTCTTCCAAATTAGATTTGCCAATGTTTTGGAACCATGCTACAAAATCAAAGACATGCATTTTACATGTATGTATGTATGATACAAGAAACGAATGCATGAAAGCATGCATGGGCCAGCCATTTCCAAGGTGGTATGTTGAGGCCCATGCCTTGATGCACCTTTTTGTTTTGTGCTCTGTTCTTGGTTACTTTTATGCAGAGGTCCTTGGATTTTGGTAAGGAAGGGATAACTCTGTAATGCTGAGCGATGGGACATCCCTCCTCTAGGTGACAGTCAATATATATATAGGTCCGGACTCCGGGCTACGAGACTGGTCAGTCTCGTCTACAGACTACCTATAGCCGTCACTCTAGAAACTCGTTTAGCTGCCTATGGGTGTCACATGAGCCACAATATGCTACGGCCCACGACCCTTGTCAGTTGTCAGCAATGTTTTTATTACTACTACTACTATTTTCTGGGCACAGCTAATCAAAACAAACAAAAGTCAGGGTTGACCATTGATATCCTTGGTCTTTGAACGGTGGATCATGTAGCTATGATTATCCAATAATCCCACCTCATTAATCTCTCTGCAATCATGTTTAGCAGGTCCAAACCCCGAGACCAAATCCTCGGCCGTAGACCTGTGAAAGTAAAGAGGGATATCCCTTCCTCTTTCTTTATTGTACAAAATAGGTTTTCTCGCCTAAATCGATTTTCTGTGAAACCAAACAAGGTTCAAAAGGAAAGGAAAGGAAAAATGGTCCAATTTGGCTTTGCTTTTTGACTCTGCTGCTCGCTTTAAGTGACAGAGTCAATTAAGCCTGGCCTGGGTGAATTAGTTCAGCGTTGATAGTCTTTGGACAAAGAGATGCCCTATTGCCCATCATGTGAGAAAGGGAGTTTTAAAAGAGGGTGCGGTGCGGGAATGGCTTTCTTTTTCATTACATTCCTGCCAAAAAGTCAGAACATGTTTGCTCCTAAAAACTCACACCACCATAAATAGAAACATTCTTCAAGTAATCTCCTTCCATTAACAATCAATTAGGAAGGTAAACAGATTAATTAACATACATAAACCTATTTACCATCATGCATGCATGAATAAATTTTTTTTTTTAATTTATGGTGACAAGTAAGTGCATGCATGAATAACAATTATAAAAGAGGAGCCCACCTGCTCCTTTGAGGAGGAAGCTACATGCTTTGAATTCTTCCAACTATATGCTTTAATATCTTTCATTCTTTGGGGCACTAATAGAACATGGGGCCGTGTCTTATTGATTTGCTTAACAGCTTAAGGGTTGCATAGGTTCTTTCTTACTACTACTACTTCAATTGTGACAAAAAAGAAAGCTAGCTATTGGTAGTGGGTTCCTGAAGCATGTCAAAGCTAGTCTCTAATTGAAAGCAAAAGAAACCACTATTGAAGAAATAAAAGCGGGACCGTAGAGAGAGAGAAAGAGGGAGAGAGAGAATCTAAGGTGACTGTGACATGACAGAGGGGCCAAGATTTTGACATGTCATCCCCGGCGGAGAGAGAGAGAGAGAGAGAGAGAAAAGTGGTGAGGAGGATGTAAGCGAGGTAGATGGTTTTAAAAGGTCTAGCTTGTTAAGGGAGCCTTAATGAAGAGAGAGAGAGAGAGAGAGAAATAAAGCAAAATGGGTATATATTTTTTCTTCAGCGAAAAACAGACAGTGAAACAGAGTCGTCGCCCCATGCATGGTTGTCCTTCTCATCGTCCAGAAATCTCCTAATCCACTTTGTTTGTGTTGTTCCCCCATTTATGACCTATTTCCGTGATCTTTCACTAGATTTTGTTTGGATTTTGTGTTATCGATCACGTGATTCTCATAACTCCTTTCTCTCTCTCTCTCTCTCTCTGTCTCTGCCTCTGTGGGTTGGGCCTCAGAGTTGAGAGGGGGGGTCTTCATGCAAACAAAACGGACCAAAAGACTTTTGTCCTTTGCAAATTGGCGCCAAAAGTTCGGTATATCATGCAAGTTTTTCCATAAAAGCTTAAAATACAAATTCATGTGAAAAAAATATTTATATCGATTGCAGCCTGACTTGCTTCCAATGCCACACACAAAAAGAGAGGTACTTTGCAGTCAGTGGGCAGGGGGAAGCCGGAAACTACAAATTTGATTTCTCTGGGGTTTCATGTCTTTTCTTCCAACCTGTCTCAAGTTTTGAAAAGAGGGTTTTTTCTTTCTTTCTTTTTTTTTTTTTGTCTCAATTTTAGAATGTTAGTTCAAACCTACGGTTCATGAAGAGGGAGATCATTTGTTCAAAATTTTCTCTTTCTTTGTTCACTCCTTAGGTCAAACTCACTCTAAGAAAAAATCTACCTCAATGAAAACAAAAAAGGGCATGTTGGTTTAAAGCATGGTATTGGCCCTATTGGGGTATGAAGGGCATTCTATTGCGAGGTGGAAAGGCTTGGTGGATCAATCTTTTAAACCTTAAATACACATGGGTAATCACTCTAAAAAATTTCTTAATCACTTGGGATAATCGTTATCAGAATTAGCATTCTCATAAATTACTAATTATCTCAAAATTTTAAATTTAAAAAAAAATAGTAAATTTAATTATATAATTAATATTCTAAAATTTTTTTGTAGGCTCAAACTATCCCTCAATAAATGATAGGTTCGAATATGTGACTTATTTGACATGTTGTCTGGGGCCAAAATCTTTTCGAAGATAAACTTGATAAGTAAATACCATCAAATTCGTATACTACTCAAGGATGAATGGAAGATGGAATTTAAGACAAAGGTGTGACTATTTTAATAGCTGGTGATGCCTTTTGAATTGTCAAATGTTTCAAGTACCTTCATGCAGTTGATGAACCATGTATTGAAACCCTTCATCGGAAAATTTGTTGTTATGTACTTGGATGATATCTTGATTTATAGTTGAAGTACAGCTGAGCATATGGAATGTGGAACATGTGAGAGAATTATTAATGGTGCTACATAAAAATAAGTTATACGTCAATATGAAGAAGTGCAGTTTCATGATGGATAGGCTGCTCTTATTGGGTTTTTAGGTCATCGCCGATGGGATTTATGGATGACAAGAAGGTGAGGACAATCAAAATGGTCAACTTAAAAAATGGTGGGAAAAGTGAGAAGATTCCATGGTTTGGCAACATTTTATTGTGGGTTTGTCTGAAAATTCAACAGCAGTGTTGCTCCCATCATCGAGTGTATGAAGAAGGGGAAGTTCCCTTGGGGTAAAGAAGCTAAACAGAGCTTTGTACTCATCAAGGAAAAATTGTGTACTGCATTAGTGCTCACACTACCTAATTTCTTGAAGCAGTTTGAGGTCAAGTGTGATGCTTCCATCATCAATGTATGGGAGGCCTGTAGAGTTTTTTAGCGAGAAGCTTAGTTATGAGCATCAAAAGTGGTCAATCTACGAATTGAAACTTTATGTTGTTTTGAGGGTCTTGAAAGTGTGGGAACACTATTTGATCAAGCGAGAGTTCATTCTATACAAGGATCATCAAATGTTGAAGCTTATTAACAACTAGAGAAATCTGAACCGACTATAAGCGCGGTGGATCTCTTACATCCAACGATCCACCTTTTCTTTGAAACACAAATTGGGCAAGCAAAATCAAATGGCTCATGCCTAGAGCCGGAAGGGCTCATTTCTTATCATTATGCATGCATAAAATTATGGGGTTTGAATGTCTCAAGTAATAATATAAACAATATGGCGATTCAAATGAAGTTTGAGAATGGTGAAACTTGGGAAAATCAATTTTGAACATACATATTTATGAGGGTTATATCTTTAGAGGTAATCAATTATGCATCATGCAAAGTTCCTTAAAGGAACAAATCATTTAGGAATTACATGGTGAAGGATTAGGAGGACAGTTCGGATGGGATAAAATTATCACCAACCTTAATGCTCACACTCTTGTATCCTACATTTTATTTTTCTCTCTACGGGAATTGGAAAATTCTTTGATTTCATGGATGAAAGTTATGCGTGACAAAGGAATGATATTTTGGTGAGTAGGAAGGCGCAAATAGGGAGATTGAGTTTGTTTAGCTTCACAAGCGCCTTCTTCTTCTTCTTTCTCTTTTTTTTTTTTTTTGGGGGGGGGGGGGGGTATTTAGAAAAGGGATCTGAAACCAATAAAGTACAAGTTGAGGGTCTTATGTGCAATTCTGATTCTCGTAGTTGGTCAACACCGAAAAGAGCTTTATGGTTCAGGGTCTTATGTGCAATTTTAATACTCGTAGCAAAAGTTATGTCTATTTTACTACACACTACGTAATCTTGCCCCTGAATACAATTATCCAAGCCAATTCTTTCATTTATTGTGCTAATATTTTATGTCAAGATATTTCAGTATCATTAATTCAGCATCTAACAACTCAATATTGTTGACTCTCCTGCATTATTGAGTTAACATTTAGTACAATATTAGAGCTCATTAAAAAAAAGTTAATGCAATAGTAAAAGGGATTAGACTATTAATTAAATGAATAAATTTATAATTTCCTATTAACTTAAGTTTTTTGGATAATTGGTGATTTAATGTGGTGTCCAAAACAACCAACTTTCTTATTTATTTATTTATTTTTATTTTCTTGCATCACTTGTAATGTTTTGCTTATTTGTTCTATCATTATTTATTTCTTTGATATTTTATATGTTATACTTTCTACTAGATGCCGTTCATTTTAGTTAGTCGTTGTTACGAGTTTCAATCAAGTGTAGTTGATTTTAGTACACAACTAATTAAATCATACTTACATTCGTTTATTTTACAAGAAATATAAAATAGACTAATCATGTTATCTATTAAGAATGGATAAATGTTACACACTCCCTAACGGCTGATGTGACACTAAAAATCACCATTGATTCATCCTAAATCTAATGGTTTTTTTTAGTGCTACACCATGGAGTGTGCACTGAATAGTGTGAGAATAAGGTCCCGTTAGTTTGCAGAATAGACCTCTATAATAGAATGATTATTTCTATTGGGGTACAACAGTACCACTCTACTCATATAGACAGCTCTTAAAACATATATTGCGAGGTGCGATTTTGAATACTATAAAAGGCTTTGGCTTCCCTCACTAGACACAAATTGATTTTCAGATGAAATGGTCAAAGATCCGATTCAATAAATGGCATCAGAGCCAGGGTCATGAGTTCGAATCGCGAGAGTGTTACATTGAGGGAGGGATTGTTATGGTGCAACAATGCCGCTCTGCTCATATAAACGGCTCTTAAAATATGCATTGTGGGATACGATTTTGAATGCTATAAAAGACTTCGGCTTCCCTCACTGGACACCAATTAATTTTCAAATGAGATGATCAAATGTCCGATTCAACAATTCCTATAGAATAAAACATTCTTTTATTTTGTAAGAGTTTATTCCAATGAATAGTTATTCCGTTGGAATACTTATTTCCTTACGAAGAGAAATAGCTATTCCGTGAGGAATTGACAACATTTGCCCAACATTGATTTTTTATTTTCTTTCTAACTTAAAAAAATAAAAGAAAGTAATAACGTTGATTTTCAATGGGTGGCCAACCACCCATTGTTGTAGGTCCATAAAAAAAATCAAATAATTTGAGTTTTAAAAAAATAAAATAAATAAAGTAGGTTTTTTTAGTAATTTTAGTTCAATTCTCATTCTAGTTTATATATTGTGACCAAACAAAAAAATATGAATAACTATTTCATTCCATCTTTTTTAATTTTTATGAATAACTATTCATTTTCCTGATGAAATATTCATTTTACGTACCAAACAAAATTATTCTATGCGAACATCAATATTTTGTTGAGCCAACCCTATTGATGCGTGTTAGCAAGACTGGGGCACAGCCGCACAAGGCTGTGGTGAGGTCTGCGAAAGGAGTTAATTAATGGAAACAAGCACCACATTGGCTTCTTACCGAAAGGCTGGTGGTGAAAATGAAAGGATAAAAAAGCACCGCAAAGCCCTTTGGCATGCATTACATCCGAAAAAGAAATTATATATATATTAAAAAAAAAAAAAGACTTAGTGATCTCTCTGCCACTGCTGATGGATTCACTCATCATTACTACATAATTTAAGGGAGGAAAAAAACTCCCACCTCTATGCAGCCACACGCTCTCCCTGGTACTTCCTTTTCCCACCGAAATTCAAGGTTCAAAACACTATCATTCACATTTGAAAATCTGTCTCCATGAAGACTTCCATGCACATTTTGCATGCAACATTCCCACTCACTAAAGAACCTCAACAAGTTACAAGACAGGAAAACCCTGCCAATTATTTTTGCAACTCCCTGCCAATATACCAAAAAGGAAAAGGAATATCAAAAGGCAAAATTCCGATGTAAAGTGTGGGTATATACATGGGACAAACTGTCTATACTAGTGCTCAAAAGGCACTCACCATAAATAAAATGATCTGGCTTATGTGCTGTCTTCAAAACTACATCATATCTTTTGTAAATTAAAAAAAATCAAGAGTTCATATTTAACCAAATTCTTTTTAAAACAAACGTCGTTTGAACAATGTCTATTGCTAATATTGCTCGAAGAGCATTCACAGCAGATTCTCTATATCTTGTTTTATTCCCTAAATTTAAAAAAAAAAAAGTAAAAAAAAAACACACACAAAAAGTCACCAATAACAATTACCCTATATTTTTTTTTTTCTATTCCTTATGAACGTTATGGTGCAACCCAATGCATTGGGTTGTACTGTAGCTTCTCAATGCTTATTATAATCCAGCAAAATCTCTCTCTCTCTCTCTCTCTCTCTCTCTCTCTCTCTCTCTCTCTCCTTTCACGCTGCTTTTTCTTCTTCCTTCGTTCCAAGCTAGAAGATTGCTTCTTCTTCTTCCTTGCGTTGAACCAGACGATGCCCACTAGCAGACGATAGAGATCCAGATGAGAGAGAGACCCATTGGAGATCCAGACGGAGACGAGAGAGAAAGAGACGGAGACGAGAGAGAGGGAGAATGGCGAAGACGATAGGGAGACGAGAGAGAGAGAGAGAGAGAGAGAGAGAGAGAGAGACGGAGACGAGAGAGAGAAGATGAAGACAAGTATTTGGAAAAAAAAAAAAAGGTTAAAAGTAAACAATATTATTTTAATGATATAGAGAAATAGTTAGGGAATCTATTGTGAGGTGTTTTTAGATATAGAAACAAAAAATAGTTTAGTTCCTTAAATTTTAAAAAAATGAAGAGGAAGCTGCTAGAAATGTTCTGAGCCCGATTCACAAGAAGTCCATGGATTATCTAACCCGAAAATAAGTTTGTTCTATCAAATCAATCCTAATATACCTCACAATCGTTGGTTCTGTGATTCCTCTGTGTGTGTTGAAGTCCGATTCGATAACATAAATAACGCTTAGGATCCATATGAGGGTTTGTAGTAAAAAGGCATAAGCTAGTTTATGGAGGCAGAGAGTTAGCCAAGAACAAATCTCTCATCAAGGACTATGGCGTCACTGGTGGGATGTTCTAAATTTGGTTACAAGGTACTCCAATCTCCTCATGATCATCACTATTAGGAACATTTGTGGGAATCTACAACAAACATATGCTTTGGTTAAAAAAACGACAACATTTCGTTTAAAAAGAATTTGCTTAAATTTGGATCCTTGATTTTTTTTTTTTAATACAAGAAATGTACACATAAGCCAGATCCTAAACAAAATATTGAGACATAGATTAGATGATGTTGATTTAACTAGGGTTTTTTCAGTTATAAAATAGTTGATTTCTTTTATTAAGTTGTCCCAAATTATACAAGTTAATCAAACCAGAGGGAAAAGTCAAAAGATTATAAAAAACTATGAAGTGTATCTACTCCAGCAAGAAAGTTTTTTTTTTTTTTTAATAAAAAAAGAAATGTCCTTTGATAGAGCGAACAAGTAACTACCATAGTCTAAAAGTTACACACTTTTTTTTTAATTTTTTTCCTATTTACACTTACACTATCAATAATAAAACATTATCTTACAAAAACATGTGTGAAGAAAAAAACAGCATCCACCTAACCATGCATACGTATGCAGAACATATAAAAAGTGAAAAATCAAGTACTATTGTAGGATGGAAAATAAAATACATTTTCCACCAAAGGCTTGTTTTCGGGGGGCCCTTTGCTCATCATTCCTGGAATATTACAAGTTTATGAGGGACCCACTACCCGCTTTTTGTCTGGAAGCAGTTGTTGACTATATCCCCTTGTCCTTAGATAAATAAAGCAAATAGTGAAGCCTCTCTTCCTTTATCCATTTTACTTATAAAGAAAACACCAACAAAACATCATTCCACACGCTTTTTAATGAGCACCATATGTGGCATATGCGATTTTGACTATTTACTTATTTAGCCTATTTGTTTTCACATTACATGTTTTTCGTTACTAAAACATTTCAACGAAATTATTTTTTAAAATAATGATTTATTTAAAAATATTTTTTAGCATTTAACTCATATAAAAAATAGCGATAGCGAAAAATAGTCGAAAATTTTCAAAAACCTTTAGTGACAGATTTCAACGAAGTCTTACAGAAGTCCAGCAACTTCTTATGGTGGTTCGACGAGCTTTGACGAAAGCCTACCAGGTTCAGGCAGCGGTTCGGCAAATTCTTGCAATTTGAGAATTAAAAGTTTAAATTTATAAAATAGTTTACGATTTTTTTTTAAAAAAAAAAATTATAAAAAATTTTATTGGTCCATTGAAGATATTTTTGCTTTAACCATAATTTTTATGTACCAAACACCGAAGTATAAAAAAAAAAAATCAAATAAACAAATAAACAAAAAAAACATTTTTTATAAAATATTTTATGTCAAAATAAATGAAGCCTTAATTCTTTTTACATCTCACTCTCTTATTGCTCATCGCATTTCATTATTTAATTCAAAGACATTGGCTATGTTTATTTGTTTTTTTTAATGTTAAGATAGATATATGAACAAACAATGTAAAAAAAATACTCTTTAAAATATAAAATAATTTTTACCTTTATATCATATAATAAGACATGTTTTGAATAAAAAATTAAACACACCCATAAAACACGTAAACTAACACATACCCATTGTGTTTTTTGTTGTAAATTGAGCGTCCATTACTCCAAATTTTATGTGAATCACATGTAATGTGTTATAAATTTCAACCAAGAATAGGTCCACTATAATACATACTACTGTTGTTAGGGCACTAGCGTTGGATTAGTCAAAATTTAAGTAAAAAAGTCTTCTTCTTTTTTTTTCCTTTTTTTTTTTAATTTTATACCCACTTTTCAAAAACATTATATATTCTACTCTTTAAATGTTTTTTTTCACTCCATTAAAATAATCGTTTATGTTAGAATATATTCTGATACTCACCATAATTTGTAATTATCAGAATTACTGTTACCGTATTTTTTTGTATAGGTTTGATTTGATTCTGTAATATTGTCCATTAATTCTCTAAATGTATTTACTAGTTTACCTGGCCCTATTCAACTATAAATAGGCCATTCTGTACACAGTTACAAACACACATAAATATACTATTCAGTTCTTTCCTATATTTTCTAGTTATTTTAATAATTTAATATTTATTTTTATTTTAACTATTATTTTTCTCTCTCTTCTCCTCATCTCTCTCGCGTCATATTATGAAATAAAAGATGCGTGCTATTGTGTTTTTATCTTTTGAATAATGCTACACATTTTTATTTTTTTATATTTATTTTCTCACTTTTTTATGTGATTTTAAAAAATATTATTAAATTTGTGATGAATTTTTATTTAATTGTGATTTTAAGAGTTATATATGAATGTAAAAAAGTGAAAGTGTATGTATTAATACTCTTTTATCTTTCTCTATGTGAAGCTCCAAAGCATCTACCGTTTGGTCTTCGGGTCAATGGCGTTTGCCTCCAAGCTCTACCATGAATTCCAATATTTTTCAGTTCATTTAAACTAGAGAGAAGCCGATCTTTTATACATAAGAGGAAAATTTGTCTATCAAATTATAAGGAACCGGCTCTTCTCCAATTCATTTGAACTAGAGAAGATCATGTTCCCCTCGCCATTAAGGGTTTTACATGGTTCACAATAAAAGAGACAAAAAGCTGAGAGTGAATAAAAACAAAAATGCTTGAGTTACCAAATCTTTTATCCAGAGATAAATGTTAAACTGATGTGGAGTTTATTAAATATAAAATATTCAAAAGAATTAATTAAGATAAATGCTATGGGTACCAATTAATCAGCTCCACATCAATTTTATACATATCTCTTAGTAAAAGATTTAGTACCTGAATATTTTTTGAATAAGAAAATGTTTGGGGTTGCTGATTACAATTGGAAAGCACCTATAGTAAACTAAAAAATTACTCAGAGTCCAATGTGAGAATGATTTTAGAGTTTTAGCCAAATTTTAGCTTAAAAGATTATTTAGCTAGTCCAATATCAGTGAGCATTTACACCTAGCCAGCCAAAAATTATTTTGGTTAGTTAGAGCATTTATATTGGGTTAATCAAAATAACTAAAATTTTGGCTAGCTATCTAGTAAAAAATATATAAAAAAGAATCTTCAATATCCGGCGAGTCAAAAGGATGAAGGATTTGACTAGTTGTTATCATGGCGCTCAGCAAATTGTAGCTCAATAATGCATAAGTTATATTAATTAAAAAAAAAATCAATTTGTCTCTTTCTCCTCTTTAAGAATAATGAAAAAAGATAAATAAATAATATTTTAATTTGTATAGTGAACGTGTATGGCTAAATATTGAGTCGAATATAGATGCTTTGAAAAATTTAGTAGCTAAAAAAAAAGTATTTTTTAGTTAAATATTTACTAAGTTAGATGTGAATGCTCTTAGGATGCAAATTTGGGTGAAAAGTAATTGTATTTGACTAGCTATTTAGCCCAAAAATTGGTGAATTGCTAACCATGCTTACAAAAAAAAAAAAAAAAAAACTTTTTGACTCTTCATAAGATATGCGGGTCGTTTGGTAAATAATTTTGTCGTTTTTTTTTTGTTTGAAAAGTAATAAGAAGTGATTAATTGATATAAAGTAAAAATTAGTTTGAATTTTTTGTGAAAAAGGTGAAGAAAATGGTTTGATAATAATTTTAAAAAAGAGGTAAAAAATATTTGAAATAAATAAAAATAAGAGAGAAATGGTTATCAAACGAGGCCATTGAATGTTGACTTTAGAATGTAGGTGTTTTGAAAAATATATATAAATATAATAGTTAAAATAGAGAGATATATATGTGCTTCAAAAAATGAGTAGTTGATTAAATAAAATAAAAAATTATAATTAAAAAAAAATGCTGAGGCGATGTAAATTGTCGGTGAATCTTATTCTTGAGGAATACTTAGCTATATTCTCAAACCATCTATGAACCATTTTTGTAGTGTAATTATTATTTTTTTTCCTTTTTTTAAAATAACACTTGAAAAATGATTGATAGATGGTGTGAAGAATATGCCATAGCATTTTTCTTTATTTTTACCTCTAAAGCATTACTAATTACGAGATTAACTTAATTGTGGCAGTGTGTCACTAAAATGTCCGGCAAAAGAAGTCGGCCTCTCTCCCTTGACTGGAGTAATTCTCTCACCCACCATAACTCTTATTCAAATTCTTAATAAATTTGTTTGTTTTTTTTTTGAACTTATGACAATATAACACATTTTTTTGGAATCACGTCTGAAAATGTTTTAAACGTTAGATAGGTTCTGTTTTGTGGGTCTGGCTTTGTTTGCTGTTTTTTTGCATATTCTCGTGAATGTTTTGCCTTTGGGACTTGAGTAGTACTAAACATCCGCCTCTAGCGTCCGTAATTGCTTTCAATTTAAGGTTAGACCTTAAAAAAAAAAAAATGTTAAGATGAAAGCAATTGCAAAGCATTTGCGGACGGTGAATGTATGGCAGTACTCACAGGAGTTCACCGATTTTGTTGTGTCTTTTTAGTTTGCTACTTTGTAAATTTTTATTTTATTCATAAATACAAAATAAAAATATTAAGAGATACTAACTTGCAATTATAAAAAGAAATTAATAACAAAATAAAGTATTAGAAATCATCTACTCTTAAAGCAAAATAATCTTCACAAAATCAAATTAAAATGACGAACAAAGAAATTTTGTTGGGATTAAATTTACAATTTTAGCTGGATAACAATGAAATGAATAGTACTCCTAAAATGGGCAATCACGGGGCACTAGGCTGGTTTCCAGTTACTTCAAGTGGAATTTCGAAGTCGAATCGAAAAAAAAAAGAAAAGAAAAAAGAAAAAAAAAAGAAAGTGGAATCTAAACCTACTAACCAAAGTGGCCCTCGAAATAGCAATTTTAGACGAATGTAGAGGGAGGAATTAAAATAAAAATTTAAGAAATTAAATGAAAATGAAGTGATTAGTTAAGAAATAAATTCATATTTATTATTTTTTTAAAAAAAAGGAATAAAGGTACGAAAATAGTGGCCTTGTTAAAAATTATTACTATAACTTATTTGAAATTGGCACTACATTGATGCTTTTATTTTAGATGACAGTCACAGCCCACTGTCAGAAAATTAAAGCTCAAGGTCAGCAGAGGTCAGGTGAGGTGACCCACACAAGACATCGTGTTTTTCCCGAGTGGACGATAGATGATGGGCTGTGACCCATTTAAAGTGGCTGTGGGCCGTGACACTAGTTTGTCGTTGCTGATATATGAAATTGAAAGCTGGAAACCAAATTGGAGCGGTAATGTTGTATTTAAGTTGGAAGCAAAAAAAAAAAACAATAATAATAATAAAAAAGATTACTAGGATTTAAATGGGAGGCCTTTGAGTGGCAGATTGGCACAGAAGGGTGTACTGTATGAAGTGACTGGATGGGCAGATGTCCGGCTCGTCAAATCTATGTTAAGGACCTGTGACTGTAAAAATAAATAAAAGCAATCAGGTTTTGCGCAATCTGACCCTTCCATCTCTCACTTTCACCCTATTGGCCATTTGTGATCCACTAGATTCATCTGTCTACTGTCCTTTAAGATAGAGAGAGAGAGAGAGAGAGAGAGAGAGGGAGGAACAAGTTGATAAATATAATTTCTGGGTTTTTGTGTGTAACGAGGACTTAAATGAGTGCAAATGAGATGGAGATGGGTTTTGGTGTTATATTGGATCTGGGTTTTTTGTAGGGTTTAAGAAAAAGGGCAAAGGGGGTGAAAGGAAAAGCAAAAGACGTGAAGGGGTGTAGTCTTTCTCATATACACAGATCCCTATGGAATGCAGGGGGTGCTTCCCAGCATCGTTTGCTAATATTCCTTCTTTTTGTTTAGTTTAAAGAGACCAGTTTTGTTCTTCTATTTACAGAGAGAGAAAGAGAGAGAGAAGTTGGGTGGGAAGATAAAACACTCTTGCATTGAGTCGTGTAGCTAGAGAACAAAAAACCAAGTTTTCAGATGGAGGGAGTCAAGAGATTTTGCTATCATTAGTTTATTTGCTTCCCAATCATTGAGTTGCCTTGCTGCAGGAGATATTAGTAAGTAAGAAGAACCTTTGGGAGTGAAAAAAGGAGGAGAGAGAGTGAGAGGAAGAAGAAGATGAAGTCCATGAATGATAATAACGGGAGCAATAATAACTGGTTGGGCTTCTCTCTCTCGCCCCACATGAAAATGGAGGTTACTTCTGACCACCCTCAGCATCATCAACATCAGTACCATCATCAACCCCAGCAGCCTTCTTCTTCTGCTGTTCCTACTAGCTTCTACCTTTCTCCTCAACTCAACACCTCCGGAATCTGTTATGTCGTCGGAGAAAATGCCGGTTACCACTCTCCCTTGTCTGTCATGCCCCTCAAGTCAGATGGGTCTCTTTGTATCATGGAAGCTCTCAGTAGATCACAACCACCAGAAGGTTTGCTTAACTTTATTTTCTTATTTTCTTAAACTCTGAACTTTTAATTACTCACATTTTTTCGTTTGAAGGGATGGTGCCGAGTTCCTCTCCGAAATTGGAGGACTTTCTGGGTGGTGCAAGTATGGGAAGCCATGAAAGAGAAGCAATGGCTCTTAGCTTAGATAGCATCTATTACAACCAAAATGCTGAGAGTGAAACCAGCAGGGAACATTCTTTGGACCTTCTCCAAGAACCCTTTAGGCAACCAGTTCAAAGCCACCTATATTACACGGGACTTCCCTGCCAGGACATTTATCAAGCACCATTGGAACAAACTAAGGAGACCCATATTGCAGATTGTGGTTCCCAAATCGCAGAGGATGGGCTGAAAAACTGGGTGGCTAGGCAATACTCGTCCCATCATCATGGTTTGGAGCAGCAGATGAATAGTAACATGGTTGATGATGGTGGGACTTCTGGGTCTGTTGGTGCAGTGGGTTGTGGGGATTTACAGTCTCTAAGCTTGTCCATGAGCCCTGGTTCTCAGTCTAGCTGTGTTACTGCTTCCAGGCAGATCTCACCTTCTGGAACAGAATGTCTTGCCATGGAAACAAAGAAGAGAGGTCCTGGAAAAGTTTCCCAAAAGCAGCCTGTACATAGGAAGTCCATTGACACATTTGGTCAGCGAACGTCACAGTATAGAGGCGTTACAAGGTTCGTTGCTACTGTTCCCTTAACCCCCCTCCGGTTTCATTCTTGGTCTCCTCTATGATAGTATATGCTTAACTTGTTTTACTAAAAACTTGTTTTACTCTACTTTTTTAATTTGTTTTTTTTTTTTTTTTCCACTTTTCAATTTACCTCCATCAGACACAGATGGACTGGTAGATATGAGGCCCATCTGTGGGATAACAGTTGCAAGAAGGAAGGGCAAACCAGGAAAGGAAGACAAGGTTAGTGAAATAGAACAAAACTACAAAACCCATTCACAGTATTTGTTTGGAAGTATTCCCTTTCTGCTGCAATTAATTCTGCCATTAATTCTTACTTGTTTTGTTCATGACTCTTGTGGATGCCATTTCAATCGAATGATGCACGTTTCAGTTTATCTGGGTAAGCTTTTTTTTCCCCACCAAAATAATGATTTAACTTCGCATGAATAATCTTGTAATTGTATTAATTAAATCAGTTTTTATTTGACATATGAACTTCAGGGGGTTATGATATGGAAGAGAAAGCGGCAAGAGCTTATGATCTTGCGGCGCTGAAGTACTGGGGACCTTCAACCCATATTAACTTCCCGGTATGATTCATCCCGGATGTGTCATTGTTTATCTGGGTTTTCAGTTACTGAAATCCCCTTCACTTGTCCTTTTGACAGTTGGAAAACTATCAAGTAGAACTGGAAGATATGAAGAAAATGAGCCGGCAGGAATTTGTTGCTCACTTGAGGAGGTAACATTTTGTGTTATTGTTGTACTCTGTTGCCTGCCTATGCTGCCTTTTCGACTCAGGATGATACTCAATTTTTTCCTTTACTTTGCAGGAAAAGCAGTGGGTTTTCAAGGGGGGCTTCGATGTACCGAGGCGTGACAAGGTTTTTGTCTTTGTATAGGAAAAACAATTCATTCCAGCCAGTATTCTAATTTTTGTTGTGTTTTTAAGTATTTTGTTCTTTTGCAGGCATCACCAGCATGGAAGATGGCAAGCTCGGATTGGCCGAGTTGCAGGGAACAAGGACCTTTATCTCGGGACATTCAGTAAGTCATGATTTTTTTTTTGTTTCATTATTTGTCTTTTATGATTCAAAATTCACTATTGATTTGGAAATCCTTTTATGGGTCTAGTAGTGTTTGGAGAGATTTGAAAGATTGGTTTTTATGACACCTCTGCTCGCTGTCTCTCTTTCCAGCTACTAGTGAATAGTCATGCTTTTATAAGGCTGAATTGCTACTTTGAGACTGTAAACAATACACTTTTTTAAGGCTGTTCCTCTCAGACGAGATAATAAAGAGAACCAACGAAAATGCATGATTAAGCTCTTGACAATGTAGTTTTATAATTTCCTTCCTCAAAACTAAATTTCAGGCACCCAAGAGGAAGCAGCCGAAGCCTATGACATAGCTGCCATCAAGTTTCGAGGTGTAAATGCTGTCACCAACTTTGACATCACCAGATATGATGTTGAAAGGATCATGGCCAGCAATACTCTGCTTGCTGGGGAGCTGGCTAGGCGAAACAAAGATACAGATTCAAGAACTGAAGCCATTGATTATAACCCATCAATGCAGAATGGAGGGGAAGCCAATCAACATGAAAATAACAACAATGGGAATGGCTCAGATTGGAAGATGGCTTTGTACCAGCAGCCCCCTCAGCAAACACCAAACGCCTGTGTGGAGTCACTTGATCATCAGAAATCTAATTATCGAAGCCCCTCTTTCTCAATGGCCCTACAAGATCTTATTGGCATTGATTTAGTGAACTCGAGCCAGGCGATGGTCGACGACTCGGGCAAACTCGGAACCCACTTTTCAAATCCATCCTCAATAGTGACCAGTTTGGGCAGCTCAAGAGAGGTTAGCCCGGATAAAACCGGCTCCTCAATGCTTTTTGCGAAGCCCCCATTATCTACTGGTGTTAGTTCTTGGTTCCCATCAGCAGCTCAGTTGAGGCCCGCTGCAATCTCCATGGCTCACTTGCCAGTTTTTGCTGCATGGACTGATACCTAGAAATGCTTCATGCGTTTGTTAACATGTAAAGTTTACATTTGCATGCACAAGTTAAAAAAGGAGGAAAATGGTGTTGCTGGTGGAGGAAAAGAAAGGAAATGAGGGTGAAGTAAGATTTTGATTTGTCTTTCAAAAGTGCTAGTGGAGGAAATTAGAAATTAATGAAAAGACAAAGGTGCGGGCCAACTATCTGTCTCTGGCCTCAAGTGTAAGAAACTTTTTCAAAACTGTGAACCTTTATTTGGTTCATATTGGAATGAAGATTTTGCAAAATGGAGGGAAGAATTAAGGGCGGTCTAATGATTAAATTCTATGAAATGATGTTTTGCAATATAGAAGTGGCCATTACATTATTGAATTTGCTTTTTTCTACTTTTCCAACTCCTGCTAAGTACAAAACCAGCTCAATGTTTCTCAATAATGCAAAGGAGCTTGCTTTGACTACACTATTCCCTCTTTTTATCCCCCAATCTGTTCCTCAATCTGCATTACACCATCATTGCAAATTCCCTTTTGCTTATCTGAGCTTTCCTCAAAGCCAGCAAACATTCCCACTTCATTATTCAAAAAAGGAGGGGTGGGAGAGATTCTTTGATGAAGACTTTAGTTTCCATATTATAGGATTAATGATCATAATTACTCAGACTCTTGTCTCCCATTTTCGCAAAAGCGTTATGCTTAAAAAATTTCTTTAGCTTTTCTAGTTCCATTTGCTGTAAATCCAATGAGATTTTGGATTCAAAAGCTATTCCATGTCCTGGTGTGGAATGTGGATATGCTTAAAACAACTTTAAAGCCGCATAAGTGGAGGATTTCCCACGTGTATCACCACCGATTGCATGCACGTTTGATCTCGATTGCAATACTTCCATTTTGTGTACTTAAATGATAAGACGACAATGAGGACCTCATTGCCGGAAAAGCAGGAAAATCACCAATTAAAGTTGGAATTAGTTCTTTGCATTATTGTACTTGCGAGATAAAAAGAAAATATAAGTATCGGTTCTACGATCATGATTTTGCTATTTTTCCTTTTCCTAAAGTGCACTAGCTTGACAATAGCAAACGTTGAAGTTGATTTTTGAGCCTAATTTCACATGGGGTTGTCAATTCGTGATTGTCAACTCTAATCCGATTTATGTAATTAAATAAGTAAAATTTTTTAATATTAACTCGTTAATTTTGTGTTGAATTTGTATTAGGATCGAGGGTTATGTTAAAAATTATTAACCAGTGTTGAGTTCGGATTGTGTAAAGGCATAAATATAAGACTTTATAAATCAACTTAATCTGACCCATTTAATTAAATATGTGAGACCTTTTAATAATAGCTCACTAATTTTATGTTGAGCTCGTGTCAAATTTGCAGGTCGTATAAAAAAATGTCTAAAACATGCAAAGACATGAGATGAATCGGATAAATCTATAAATGTGTACAGAGACGGGAAAAGAGGTCACCCACAAATATTGTTTAGCTTGATCTAGCTCGACTGTTGTTCATGCTTCCCTTGAATATGGCGCAATTGGAGGGGGACAATGGCAGAGAACAGTACTGTCAAGTTGATTATATTTTTGTGCATGATATTGATTTTGAGTTGGTGAAATGCCCCACGGATCGCAGCAGGTTTTTTTTTTTAGAAAAAAAAAAGAAAAAAAGAAAAAAAAGAAGAGGAGGAAGAAGAAGATAAAGAAAAAATCGGCCTTGATTGGTCAAAGAAAAAGGAGGCATAACTAAAGGGAAACAACCCAACAACTACAACACAACAAAGAAAGGGCCACGGTAACGGGATTGATGGTCAAAAAGATTGCGAACCTTGTGGAAAAGGATGCAAAGCGAATAGGCACTCCTCATTTTTAACAAAAAAGGTAGGGATCACTTATCTGAATTTTCTTCAAATTCTTTGAGATTAGTCAACAAATATGATTACAGCTTTATAATTGACAGGTTGGATGCAGGATACTCATATACTGTGGCTTCTCATCATAATTCCAAATCTAAATTATAAAATGCCACCATGGTTGGTGCACCATGCAGAAACGAATGAGAGAAACGGAATGACAGGTACAACCATTTCAATGGAATTGAGTAGGTAGGGCAGTAGAAAAATCAGTCTTTTCGGCAATTCATACGGTTAAACACGATTCAGTTAATCACAGGCTCTGTTAATGAGATTATCACATAAGATATCTTAACTTTATAACTTATAAACTATTGTTCGTAATAGTAATGAAAGTGGACATTTCATTTGATAAGATTATAATGTATTAATCATGATCTATCTTGATCATGTAATTAGAGATTTTTGATTAATAATTTTGGTGTGGTGACAATACACTGTATAGACCATATGTCTCATTAGAACAGTATTCGCACAAGCCTCGTTAAAATGGCGGTTTGAATGAGACTTGTTGCTTGAGTCTCGATAGAACGGTAGTTCGAACAATGACATTGTTTATCGTCTTCTCCAAATCACTCTGCTAAAACTCATATTTTCACCACATTTCTACCTTCCAAACTCCACATAGCTTTAAATCTTAACGGAGAGTTGTCAAAATTTTCAAAATGCTCATATTCTTTTTTTAGGGAAAAAAAAATCAATGATTTAGGTGTTAATCAGGATTTAATAGAATTTGTAAAAATACTTATACCTAAATCTTTTAAAAAAATTTATATTTTATTTTTAAAAAAAATAGATGTATTTTGGGAAAGGATTTACTGAAAAATCCTAACGAATTAGTGAAATAGAAAAAAAAAATAAAAGCTGGATACACTAAATTAAAGGTTTTTGAAGTTTACAGTGGTAATTCAAAAGCAATGACAATTTAGGTGGATTAAGTGAAGTTTCTTCAAAAAACTACAAGTCATGTATTATAATTTTTTTAATGGTTTAGATTTAATTTCACTCTCTCTTTCTTTCTCATTGAAAACTCGGACTTAAATTTCAACCGTTAAAAAACTTACAACACATATAATGTAGTGTTTTTTTTTTTTTAGCATCTAAGCAATAAATATACTAGTATAACACAATTTGTAAGTTTTAGATGGACTCATAAATTCTTAACAATAGTGAGCATGATTATTCTTTCTATTCATCCAAAACATTTATCACTATTAAAAAAATGAAGCTATATTTTTATTGTTATAAGATTTTCTTGAATCATATTAAAAATTTTATTCACAGCTAAAAAAATTTGATGTAATTTATTACAATATAAAAAAGTTCCCAAAAAATAATATAAATTTTCACTTGTCATCTTAATGCCTTCAAATTTATAATAACAGATGGTGTATATATATTTATATAAAAAATTTATAATAGCTAGTGAGATTAAGAAATTAAAAATTATTAAGATATGATTTGATTGAAACATGAATATCACCTTCTCTTTGATTCCAAAAAAAAAAAAAAAAAATCACTTATCCCTCGAATTGTCATCTCTTTTGTAATTTTTCTCTAAAATTTAAAGTCTCTCAATATATATATGTGTGAGTATTTTGAGAATTTTGAAAGGACTTAATGAAAAATCCTAACAGATAAGAGACATTGCAACTAATTGAAACTTCAATACACTAAATTGAAAGACTTTGAATTTTGAGGGGACATTGCAAAATAGGTGATAATTCAAGGGGTAAGTGAAGTTAAAAAAAAAAAAAAAAAAAAAAAGAAAAGAAAGAAAGAAGAATATCACCTTCTCATTTAAATGTTTCCACTGTAAAATAATATTTTCATAATTTAATAGATGTGATGAATTCACTAATGCACAGCTCTTTTTTTTTTTCTTTTTCCTAATAAATAGGGAAAAGAGTTACAAAAGATGATTTTTTTTTTTTTTTTCACTCTTGATCCCAATCGAAGAGATAATGAAAAATTCTGTAGAAATGGTTTAAAAAACAAGATGAGAAATGACTCACTTAACTAATGCATATGCACGAAAATTGGCATTACGAGTCTACAAGACACTTTCAAATTATTCCAACTTTGAAAGGAAGACAAATCTAAATTAATATTAGAAAAATTCTAAGAAAAACGAGAATGATTGTTGATAGCCAAAATCACTAAAAGATTCATGATCGACCATGAATTATATAATAACTGAGTTATATCCTATACATGGTCAAAACTTATAAGGTTAAGCACAGCACTATATCAAAGTGCAAAAATTCTGTCAAATAAAGATATTTTCTTTAACATCAAAATAACGTGTAAAATAATATTAATTTTTTCACCTAACATTTATATGATCTATCTATTTCACATTCAATGTGTATATCTCGAATGATAAGGTACTTATATTTAAAATTATGATACCTGCAAGTTACAAATGAAGAATTAAATCACAAAAATTTTATAACTAGTGGGATATAATTATTTAATAAAATAAATATAAAAAAAAAAAGATAATAATATATTGCACAGAAAAAAGATTGTTATGCCTATTGAAAACGTGGTTTCTATTGAATGTTCACTTTCTGGAACAATAATTTTTACTTGAGAATTACCCTAAAAGTAAATAACCATATATGTGATAATAATGATAGACACAATAATTTTGTTAAAAATTGTTACAATAAGATTCAATACATGGTGTGGCTCGGACGGTACTAGGACAAATAAAAGGACCGACAATTTCGGCCGAAATGGTCCCATTATGTTTTAGGGCCGTGTCTTATTGCTCACGTACAGGTAGCTATTAGAGTTAAAGCCAAACGCAGTCGTACTGTCCAATAAGTGCGATGGAAGGACCTTGTGGACGTATTCTAATTTATTTGTAAGTGATTAGGAAAAGGAAGAGGATCGTGAATATGTTTCCTGTGGAGGAGCCCTGTTTCTTGAGAGGAGACCTGCCTCCAACCAAATTCAATTATCATTGGTTCAAATAAACGGGAGAGGAGTCGGTTCACTGGTTTCAACTAGCTGTATTTCAAATTCAATCAATTTTGTTCAGTTGAAATTTGTGCAGAAAACAAAATACAGAAATAATAGCGAAAATAAAAAAAAATAATAAATATAAATAATTACGAGTTGTTCGGTGTAAAATATTTACGTCTGTTATTCTAATTAAATAACCCCAAAATCTACATTGTAATCTTTACAATACATAAATTCTTATTTATAATTGAAAAGGTTAACCTATACAAGTAAACCTAAATCAATTTGTTAAAAAAAAAAACATAAATCGACTTATGCTAAGAAATATAAATCATTTGTATAAATATTATATTCTAAATATATTTATAACATGGGCCAGTCCGTCTGAAAATTTTCAGGTGAGTTTTATGAATATGACAAGACGATATTAATCTGCCTCAGCAAAAAAACAAAAAAGAAAAAAGGATATCTAATTAATTGCTTGCTAGCAGCCTAACACCAAGACATGTCAAGTTCGTTGTGAATTATCCAAAACACTTGCAGGGGAATGGAGACAGGAAAATTATTGATCACCAAAAATGAATAAAACTAGAAAATTATGGAATTAATTGTGGTTTTGGTGGGTTGTAGATCGGTCTAGGAGATGTGTGGGTAAAAATGCAAGCCACGTGTATATGGAGGACCAAAAATCTGTATAGTGTAGACATGGTCTTGTCGTGTGCATCGTGTCCTACTACGTCGTGTCTTTCAACATTTTATGTAGTTTTCTCACGGTTTAGATTTGTTTTTAAAATGATTATTATTAAAAATTCAATTAAATTAAACCATTAAAAAAACTAAAAAAAAAAAAAAAAAATGATTTAAAACCAAATCCAAAATTTTAAGCCCGATACCACCTGACCAGCCAAAGTAAAATCGATCGATAAAAGTCAATTGGAGTTGGTGCGGTTTTTGAGGAATGATGGGTTTGGTGTTGATGGTCAAAATATTTTGTTTATTTGATTGTCCGAAATCTGGCGGAACACCTAACCCGAAAGGTGGGTGCTCACACTCGTCAGGATAAGACACTGATTGCTTAATTAAGCATGATATGTTTATATATATATATATATATATATTATATATATTATATATATATTATATATATATAAAAGATAAAATATACTTGTTCATTTCTTAACACCGATTTTTATGCCTCTTTAATCGGAGTTTAAAACTACAATTTGATTAAATAAATAAGACGATAAATGTTAATGTTGTAATCTAAATAGGGTGATAAATGTTTAATTTAAACTACAACATTAACATACTCATACTACTTCAAAATGAAGCGTAAAAATCGAAGAGTTAGTAATGTTAATGTTATAGTTTAAATAAATTTTTAGATCACTTCTCATTAAAAATAAATTAAAATTAAAATTAAATTAAAAAATTAGTTGAAATTGTACCTTCAATATTGTAAAATAAAATATAATTTATAGTATTTCTTCCATTATATATCCATAAGTCACTCGTTCACACTTTATTAGTCAATTAACCAGAGCTAGCAATTTTCATTTTCAATGGTATACAGGCAGGAGAAGTGTAACTTTACGTGGGTTCACCAAAAGGACTGTTACAAATTTAAGAGAGTAGATGAAGCCCATTGATGTGTAGTCTTCAAGAGTGGCCCACGCAACGTGATTTTGTACATCAGATAATATTTGATGCTACTTTTAAATTTTATTTTATACTAACTTGACGTGTTTAATGTTTTTTTTAAACTTTTTTTAAGTGCTTAACATGAGAAATTATTTAAAATATGTTATATCCGTTAGTTTAATAAATAAATGTAAAAAATATAATTATTCATAGTAGGACGTGTGTTAAACCCATGACAGTTGTATGGTTTGATATGAGTTTACCAGATTCCATCGTAGAAAATCAACCCAAAAAGAAAGGAAGGAAATGACAGTCGACAGATATCAGACCCCAATTTTCTTATCTTTATTATTATTTCCTTCACCATCTCCACCGCAAAACGAGAACAACAAAATACTTCGAGTCAAATTCCAGAAAGAGACGTAACAACGGCATGAAAAATGAAAAATGAAAAATGAAAAAGCATGTATCTGCAACTGCGAGGGTCCCCCTCCCCCTGATCAGACGACATCTATGCTTCTTAGCACCCTGGCATTAATTGTCATTTTTGTCACTATTATCACAATCCCACTTGCTTACTATACTGCCTGATTCTGGTTTACTTGTTTTGTCCCTTGTATTTTCTCCCTGCCTCGTCCCAACAACAAACCATCAATATATTTCAATGCATATATGATATATATCACTGTCGTACAAGGTTTTCTTTCTTTCTTTTTTTTTTTTTTGGGAAGGGATGGGGGATCCAAGAGGTAACGTAAGAATTATAATCGTACAAGGCAGACAATATGTCAATTATTAATGCCAGGGTGCTAAGAATTCATGGGAACATTTGACATTACGTACAATATCATCGAAATTCATCATATTTAGCTTAATGGGAACCTTTTTTTTGTTTTTGGATTAATGGGAACATAGAAACAAGCTAGGATTGTAGATGTAAAAATAACGGACCTTTTGTTTGTTTTTTTATTCTTTCGGGGAGGTAAAGAAGTGTGTGTGAAACAGAGCTAGGATTGTAGGCAACGAAATTGCAGGTTGAAAGATAAGGACGGTTTTGGGGACATAAGTCTGAGCTGAGAAGCTGACAAGACGGAAAGAAGGGGTGTCCGTACATGGTTTTTAGGGTTGCCCTAGAGTGTATAGGGTAGAGAGGCCGGGAGGGAGATAAAAAACAAGAGAGGAGATGGTGGGAGAGCATAGAAAATGAAGGGAGGCGTCAACGTCACGTATCTAAGTGAGAATCTTGGAGCCTGACATTTAGCCTCGTGATCCGGCTATTACTTGATGCGGTGGTTGCACGTTGCAGTTTCTGGGCCGTCTGTCTCTGTATGTGTTACAGTCCCGCCGTAACTGCGCCCGTGGCTGTTTCTTCAGAACCGTAGAGAGAGAGAGAGAGAGATCGCAGAATCTAGGGTAGCAGGCTATCCGCAGCTGCAGCTGCACTGCACAGAGGCATCTCTCCTCTCGCTACTGCGTGACACCACCTACCCACGCATGGTTTCTTTTCGATTCGAAAATTTCTGGGCCTATTAACAAGTGATTGCAACTCTAACTTCAATTTTACTCTAATTTTTTAAAAAAATATTTTTACTTTTTATATTACATTAATTATTTTTTAATAATTTTATTTTTATTTTTTATATCACATTAAATATTTTTTATTATCATTCAAATAAAATATTCACTAAAAAACAAAAAAATTTACTTTTCCATACAAAAAATTTACAACATTTTCTATTAACTTCAATTCTACTCTAATTCTTAAAAAAAATATTTTCACTTTTTATATCACATTAACTACTTTTTAACAATTTTTTTTTTATTTTTTATATCACATCAAATATTTTTTATTACCATTCAAATAAAATACTCACTAAAAAACAAAAAATTTTACTTTTCCATACGAAAAATTTACAACATTCTCTATTAACAATCACTTCATCTACAGTAGAATCATAATCATTTGCCAAATAGGCCCTTAGTATTAATAAGACATCGCGGGATTGTTTGGTTGCTGTTTCAAAAATAAGTATTTTGCTTTCAAAATAGTAAAATGTGTTTTTGTAGCGTTTGACAAATTATTTTGAAAATAAAAATAAGTGAAAATAAAAATGAAAACATCAAAAAATAAAAATATGGAAACAACTTATACATGTTTCAAAAATAATTTTTGATATTTTCATTTAGTTTTTTTTGTTTTTCTTTCGCTATCAAGAAAAATGTTATATATAGTGTTATCAATTATGCATATAATTATCTATTATATTTAATTATTTACATACTTATATTAATAGTAGTATACTAATAACATAAATAATAATATTATATAACATATATCATAAATTATTTAATATACATATAAGTTATAATGTATAGTATTATAGCATATAAGTATAACATATAACATATAACATATAATATAAATTATTGAATGTCCTTATAAATTTATATATATACATACAAGTTGAGCCTTATACAAGTTTGTTTACGAATGTTAATCGAGTTTAACTGAGTTTAAACAAATATACATTGTTTAATAATCGACTCTATTTTTGTGTTCATAAATAACTCTTTTAATTAACAATCGAGTCAAGCTCGAGTTAAGCTTAATCTAGTTAACTCCGAGTATGTTTCCAAGTAACTTTGTTCATTTATAGATCTCTACTATATATATATATTATTGGTTTTTTGTCCTAAATTTCAGCTTATTTTTTGGTATTTGTAAAATGGAGTTATAAATTTTTTAATAAATCAATGTGTGAGAAGAAAAATAGTTTTTAGAATAGTTGTCCAAATGAAATTAGACTAATTTTTTGTTTTTGGAAACAGTTTGTCAAACGCTTTTTTAGCAAAAAAATAATAAAAATTTGTTTTATATTTTTATTCTCAAAAACAATTTTCAAAAATAAAAGCAAAAATCGATCTGCCAAGCGAGTCCTGTTTTTCCAACTACTTTTCTGTTTTTTTATTTTTCCTATCATTATGATGCCATTTACATGAGTTTCCCATGCAATTTTACGTTTGGTAATGGTAAAGTTAATTACACCTTTTATACTTCACCTTTGTTTTTAGGTTGAAAATATGTTTTGATTCGATTTAAAGGAAGAATTTTTTTAAAAAAATTTTATTTTGTATTTTTGTCAATTTTTTGTGTTTGAAGTAATTTGTTTGTTAATGCTATTACTTTTTAGTTAAAAAAATAAGAAGTTTATCCAAAAAAAAAAACGTTATCAAACGAGGCATTATGTATACATGATCACTTAGGATTACACTCAATATATGGAAGACCAAACTTATTCTTTAGATATGAGTAAAATGATTTTTTTTATTTAATCTATTAAATTTACATATATTATTAGAATTTGTTAAAATTTTACACATATTTTTAATAGCAAATATATGAGAATCACAAGTATGTTGTATAAACAAATATCAATTTAGTAAAGTAAATTAGAATAATTGTTTTTTAAAATCCAATTTGAAAATAGAGAAACATTTTTTTGTTTGTCGAAGACTTGTCTAATAATTTTTTATATATTCATGAACAAATACTCATATTATTAAATGAGAAATTCTACACACATTTTCACTTCCATACTCTCAAGTGTACACTTCTTAATGTGGAGTAAAAATCACTATTAAATCTAAAATTCAATAATGATCAATCAAAAATATAAATGTAATTTTTACCGTTATGTAAAAAAAATACACATTTAAAAGTGAGAGTGTGTATAACATCTATCTAATTAATTCTATGGTTTAGGTAAATTGATTGGTATTTCTATTATATATGCAATAGTAGCATCGCTAGGGTAGACGTAAGGTAATTTTAATGTGGCCGATTTTCCTTATTTTGCAACCAGTTTTGCTACAACACTTATTGCTCTAACTAATTGTCCACCCTTTCCAAATGTGATTTTTATGTTATGTATGGGCGTGCCTAAGGGCATATCTTAGTAAGTATTGATTATGATGAAGCCCAAGAGAAGTGTTATAGTTAAGTTTAGAGTATCTCTAGCAAATACTCTAAAGGAAGGATAATAGTTATTATTAGTCCTTTTTAGTTTCCAAGAAATGCTTTAAAATAAAAATTTTTCTATAGTAAACATCTACATATAAAGTGTTACTATAGCACATTGAAGCAATTTTTTATTCTTTCTTTCTCCTTTTTCTCGCCCTCTTTTCAAAAAATAAAATAAAATAAAATAAAAACTAATATTTAAAAAAAAGTAGATAGTTGAATAAAGTTTATATGACATTTGAATCGAAGAATATCTAGTATTCGTAAAAATGAGAATATTTTTATCTTTTCACATTTTATGAATACGCTGAATATTCACCTATTCAAATGAACGAGAGAAGATTCAAAGCCAGCGACATATATGCCAAAGCTCGTTTGTTATTGTTTGTAACTATAAATGCTGCTTTCAGTGCTATTCAATGCATCTCAGCGGCGATTTGCATTTTACTCGGAAAAAAAAAAAATAAAATAAAATTATGGTGCTAACATTTTATGGGCTTACCAAAAGAACCTGGATTTTTCTGACACAGACATGGACCTCTTTTAATCTTTTGGGCTTTCTTTTCTGGTCTGTTACTTTACATATTTATAAGGAATCATCGGGTATGAGATAGAACAAAAGACAACCCAATCAATGCCCACGAACTTCGGACCCTTTTGGGCTTTCTTGTTGGTGATGGCTGAAGCCCAATTTTAGTTCAAGAGTTTTAAATTGTTGGGGGCCCAAGAAGACCCAGAAATATCCTTTACCTTTTAAGTCGCATTTCAAGGGTTAGTGACACAGGACACAAGGTTCTCACTTCTCATTGTGGGTCCAGCGGAGGTTTGGATTTCGGTGCGGACCTACTACGGAAAACTGCGGGTCGTCGTCGAAGCTAAGCCCACTACATCCACAAATGAGAATGGTCTTCCACTTCGATTGGGCGTACGAAATAAACGTCATTCATTCATTTCCTGTATTCTCAGTTGCCCATCGCATACCCACACAAAAGCCTATGCCGGATTTGGATTGGGTGTCTGAACACCCCTCCAGGGCGCGAGGGTGGTATGGTTACCTTTAATTATTTATTTTCTTTTTTCTTTTTTCTTTTTTGTTATCTTAAGGCCAATTATGACATTTTAACTCCCAAACTTGGGGTATTTTAGGCATTTCATGTCAAAAATTATCACGTGCACAATTATCGAACAGCTAAGGGAATTAAGGTGCTAAATAGAAGGAAATAATACTTTAGAAGGTTAAGTGTCACATACGATAGTTTAAAATGAACGTTTGCAATCTCGTTTTCTCCTATTTGAATAGAAAAAAAAAAAAGAATAATAATAATAATAATGGATGTTTGCAAATGTGGTGTCAATTTAAGGGTTGTAAGTGTAATTTACCTTTGTTTGTATAATTCTCACAAACTTGATTTTCAATTTAGTGCAATTTGTCTTCTTGGGTTAAAATCAATCTCAGAAAAATTATAAATGTTTTCATCCTTCATCTGGTCGAAAATATATTTTTAGAGATATTATTGGCGATGAAAAATCTTTTCCATTTGTTAATTTGTTCAAGTTTTATACTGTATTCTTCACTTTCTACTCCTCTGTTAATTCTTCCATCAACTCGACAGGTTTCACCAACTGCACCATTTTCTTTCCAACACATCGTACCACCTCCCAGCTTTCCCAATAATGAATTGCCAAAGGTATAACGACCCTGAGAAAAATGTTAAGAACATCTGTATTATTATTCTAAAATGACTAATTAATTTGAAGCTTTCTTAGAATTTTTTATAAATTTTAATTTCATTTAATAATTAGACAATATGTAACTTATCACTCATAACTATTTTTATAAATCACTTATTTATGTGAATTATTCTTTTATTTTTAATATGGGACTGAAGTATTAGAAAGGGTGTCATATACTCCACTGATTCATGATGCTCCTCGGCTGCTTCTCCTCCGCTATCATAGTTTGAAGGAAACGCTTTCCACGCAATCCCATGCTTATATCGTAGCATTGTGGGAGACTTTACAATATCTTTCCTTAACTTGGCGAGACATCTTCTTTGCAGGCTTGCAGCGAACAAAGTTCCGCCCATTTATCCATCAACCGTCAGACTTACATTGGACAACTATTAAGCATATCTTACACTACAAAAAACACAATTTTTCTCATGATGTCTTCATTAACTGATCCTCTGCTCCAACCTTGAGTGCATTCTCAAATATTGCTCATTCACTCACATGTGTCCCACATTCATAAAGTATAAAGAAAAGAAGTAGTTAATACATCTAAGTAGACCCAAATCTATTAGCTTAAGCTTTTGAATTAGATTGGTGTCCTAATATGTTTATGAACTAATTCTTGTTGGACTCCCAGTGTTTTTCTCCCTAACTAGAACAACATCAAATCCCATTTTTCATGCTTGAACAAAACATGTTGCGGTTGACCTCCATTTTGTTCGAGAGAAAATTTCTCAACGGAATCTTGATGTTCATTTTATTTCAAGGACCAATTGGCTGACATTTTTACTAAACCATTACTCATAACTCGGTTTGCTTCTATTGGACCAAGCTCACCGTGCAATATTTACCATTGAGCTTGACAGGTGTTAAATCAATCACTTATTTTAAAAGTTTAAACTGATAAGAAAATATTAGAGTTAATCATATAATTATTATTCTATCACTCCTCTTAGTAAGTGAGACCCAACATGTGAAATATTTAATTAAAATAAAAGTTAAGGTTGAAGTCTTAATTTTTTCTCTGATATCATGTTAAATTATCACTTATCCTAAAAGCTTAAGTTAATTTAATTATTTATTTAAGAGTAATGCTATGTAATAAATGTTATACAACTACTATATAATTTGATAATGTGGCAATTCAGCTAATGGATCACCACTTGTAAAAGAAAAAAAGTGATTTTCACTATTATGTTATTCTAATTATGTGGCAATCGTATAGCAATTTATTAAATAGTATGACTCTTTAGTTAATATATATTCTAACAAGGTGGCGTACGTATTAAATCATGGTCTATGGATAGTTTGATAAGGATAAGCAAGGAGTTAGTGCAAAACTAAATCAGTCTAACTCAAAGCAGAGTCCTGATAATTAAACATGGAAATTAAGCAAAGGAGCTGATCTGATAAAGATCAATCTTGATAAACTTTTGTTTAAACTTCAAATAATGTTGCATCTTAATCTTATCATTGTACTAATAAGTGTTTATAAATACACACAAACTCCTGAAACGTAAGTGTATTTAGGAGACCAGCTAAATTATACAAATTATTCCCAAAACTCTTTTACTCAGAAACCTATATAGCTACTTCACTTTCGAACTGCATATATAGACAGACAGATGGGACATTTTAGTGCATTTATGTGTAGGCAGGGTGGAGGATATATTCCTCGCTATCATTCATGCTAAGAAATTCCACAATCACATGATGTTCCAGAAATTGTAAGAAATAGATATTTTCCTCAGATTGCATGGATATATATATTGTTATATTCTAGACGCTACAACCTGAGACTAGCTAGCTTAACATTGATTATGGCTGAGGGGTCATGAAAAGATCTCAGTCTGGGGCTTATATTCAGTTTCTAAACGAATCATTATGTTGAAAATAGAAAGATATTTGTTGGGTTCTGATAGTTTCATAAGCCGAAACCACCTTTTGCTTAGGAGTCGATCCTTAATCATTGTGTTGGAAAAACAAAGATATTGTTGGGTTTAGAATGATTATTTTCTCTAAGCCGTCATGGGTTTGATGAGTTGCGCGCATCATCATGGTTTTCAGCTTCATTAAGTAATTAACAGCAGCCTTTCTGTGCTTTACTAGGTTTTTAAAAGACTGGATGGTGATTAGTGATTACTTTGCTCTGCGCATGCTTCCATCTGTTTCATTGGAGGATATGGGGGTTCGGGATTCTTTGTATCTTATTTAATATTCCTAGTTAATATCCATTATGGGCTGAATTCTTCTAATCATGCTCTTTCTTTAATGTAACCCGGCCAGCGGTCCATTAATAAATAAAAGAGTTTGATTTTTTTTTTTTTTTTTAATGATGGGAATATCTCTAAGGCTAGTTCGTGTAGTTACCCTTATTGGAAAATCCGGAACTTATGCCACATACCCATCTCAACATAGACCAATGAGTCGCGGGCTTCACTCAGAAGTCTAACTCTAAAAGGCAGTTTGCATTAAACAGGTATTGAACTTAAAACCATGAAGAACATTCAAAGTATTCCTAACCTTCCACCAACTGAGCTATTCTTTGGAGTTTGGTTCGAGTAATATTGCTTAAAAAAGAAAATATTAAGGGCTGATTTCATCTATTAAATAGAATTACACATATAAAAGAAAAAAATTAAAAATATTGTTTAATAAACTGCTATATAACTATCATAAAATTTGATGATATGATAATAAAAATTAATCTTTGAATTAACACTTACAAAAAAATAAAAATTAAAAACTAATTTCACCGTCAAATCATTCTAATTATATGAGAATAGTAAAAGAGGATAGACGGTACATAAGTGATTTGGTTATCCTATTGAAGTAGTAGAGGAGGTTTGAATAATTAGAAAAGGAGGGTTGGCATCTTTTTGTAAAGAAAGAAAAGGTTTCATTAAAAGTAGAAATGTCCGTGGGCAAAAAAGAGCGTATAAGTGAGCATCAAGCATGGGCTGTCAACTTTGTAAAGCAAAGAGTTAAAGCGAATAAATTATCCAACAAAAAGGACTAAGTGACATTATGCACAAAAATTGGGGGTTGCGAAAAATCTCATCACCCATAATCTTATCAGATTCTTCTCTTAGGTATCTACCCATCATTGCTAATTAGGATTTAGGCATGCAGGACCACAGGATTAGGCCCACCCCCAACCTCAATGCACGCCGCACGCGTGATCGATCAACCCCCCCCCTCCCCTCTTTTGCTTCCCGCTTTATTATAATCCTTTTTTCTTTTTTCTTTTTTTCTATTCAAAATAAAGAAAAACAGGGAAGGGGAATTATAGACAATTTCTGCTACACCTACACTGTTACTCATCTTTAACACGTGTCACAAATTGCTCACCTCTAACGGGGCCACGGGGCCAGTGCCCACAAATAGAACCCGCACCCATCTTGGTGGGTCAACGGGCATTCCAGGATAAGGAACCTATATATATATATATATATTTTTTTTTGGTCATATCTTCTTGGAAAATTGTACAAAATGCTTTAACACATGATTGGGGCTAAAATTTTCAACAATTTTGTTATTACTAATTCAGATAATACATATGAGAGATTTAATATGAAATTTAATTGTTCAAACAAGTAGTGAATTCAGGCAAATAAATTTTATAAAAATACTCTCACATTTGTTAAAAAAAAAAAAATTAATATCAATTCATATAACAAATTGCTGAGATTTGGATACGACAATATGACCCAACATGAATAATTGAAGATTTAGTGATTGGATCATGATGATAAAATCTCATGTAGACTTGGAGGGTTGTATTTTTGGAGGGAATTTGAATCATTTTTCAAAGAAGGGGGCGAGGGAGGGGAACAAAAGAAGAGAAAATCCGGGGATTTGGTCAGCGTGAATGACCATTAGGTGGAATAGGTTCTACGCGTGGAGCCTGTTTTTCCAACATGTCCTTGCAAAATTGTGATAAATGGCAAAAACCTTTGACAGAAGTATACATTAAAAAGAAAGGTACATGACATTGTGTCGGTGGTAATGATTTCTTTTTTTTTTTTTCTTCTGAAATTTGAAAACATAAATGTTCAATATTAGACGATTAGTCAATAGTTGGCTGTTAGTCGATCTCCTTTTTCTTGGGGGGTTCACTTCTGACTGTCTTGTTTCAAATTTTCTTATGAGGAATGCTTGGCCATCTAGTCCTTCTACCTCCTTTTTTTTAAAAAAAAAAAAAAATCACTTAATGTCAACATTTCTTTTAAAAAAGTAGGGCTAGCAGTGATTTTTTAATTAAAAAAAAGACCCTTAAAAAAAATACTACTAGACGTTTAAGCATTTCTTTTTTCTTATATATCAAAAGGAATTCATATAGATACTCATTCATGATTTTAAGCTGAGGTGGAACTAAAATTTTGGGAAGGGAGACAAAATTCAAAAAATAAAATAAAACTATTGGCGGGTAAAAATTAATTTTAGAGGATGTATTTCATAAAAATACATTTAAAATCGAGAAAAAATTTTCAATTCTTTGTAACATTTTTTAAATTTTGGGGTGGCCCGAAACCCTAAGACTAGGGGTGTTTCGCCCCTACTTTTAAGTACGAGTGCATTTATCTCTATAATTTTGCAGTATTTTTAAACAAAATCTTAAAAAAAACAAAAAAAAAGTCTTGTTTGGAAGTGCATTTAAAAAAAAAATCTAAATTTTCAAACCACTGGAAGATGACAACTTACATTTTTAAAAATGCATAATTTAAAAGCATTAATCATGATTTTACGACAGTTTAACTACATTTTTAAAAATTGTATTTTTATTAGCCACAACTTGAAATTGCTATTATAATAAGTCAATCTAGAAAGAAAAAAAAAATACCCCCTTTTTTAAAAAAAAAAAAAAAAAAAAAAAAATTTGAGGAAACCCCCTATGTCCTTGTGCTTTCTCCTTCAACATTCTAACATTATCTTTTCCGTGAAACAACATAAATTCAAAAGAGAAAATATTAAAAAATAGCACTCAAAAGGAAATAGAACTTAAAATATCAACCCAAACCATTCACTTCGGAGTAATGATTGATATAAGTTTGGGCTGATTTGAACAGTAAATTAGTTCAGGCTTTTTCTTTGTATTTTTGTGGATCCCACATCAAATTTCAATTTTATTTTTTATTTTTTAGCTTGGGCTAATTTACTGTTTAAATTAGCCCAGACTTATATAAATCATTACTCTTCGCTTCATTACGGCAATGAGCAAGCAAGCAAAGATTGGGATTCACGCTTATTCGTGCCCCAATTATTAGTAATTTGAACAAATAATAATGTAATTATATAAGAGATCTCATGTAAAAATTTATGGGTATGTTTTTTAAAAGTTTTGGGTTGAATTTAGGGTTTTTGAGTTTTGAATAATAATAAAAAATTATTGATGTGATATAGAGTAAAAGGAATGTTGTAAATTTTTGTATGAAAAAGTAAAAAAAATTATTTTTTAATATTTTTTTATTTGAATAATAAAAAATATTTTATGTATTTAAAAAATTTAAAAAATGTTAAAAAGTCATGATAAAATATTTTTTTATGATATTTTTTTGGGGTTTTACAAAACTCCATTCTCACCCCCCCCCCCCCCCCTTTTTGCCAAATGTAACCTTAAATGTTCAAATAAATTTTGATCAAATTATAACCAACTATTTGAAACAAGTAAATTCTATATGTAACCTACTCACATTACGTACCATCTCACGCACACGGTGTGTGAGTCACATGTAAGATGTGCTGGTGTACAGCATCTGGATAAGGTGGATCTGCGCGTCGCAGCAACCGGGAAACAATCCGATCCGAATAGCTGGCCCAGCCCCCCGCAGCGGAAGGTACCGAGCAGAATGATTTGGCCCGAGTACCCACATTGATAAGTTAGGTGTACCATCTCAATCATCATATCCAGAGATTCTCCTTGACTATGCAGGACTTCATGTGGGTCCTTTCTACTGTTCTACATCAAACAAATCATAAAATCATTTCAATCTCCATCATTTGTTTATGTTTTCTTTTATTTTCACCCAAAAAAATAAAACAATTATATTGTATTATTAATCCACTCTCAAAGCCTGAAAATGGAGCCCCACCCATAAAAAATCCATTTGATTAAAGTTTCTGAAATTAGTTTTCGAAAAAAAATTTGGCTCGAGTGTTAGAGCACTCCCATTGGCTTCTCTAAATTTTTAGACAAAATAGCTAATCAAAACTCAATTTTGTTAGTTTAGCTAACCACTCTTCAAGACCTGTATCCATCAGCTTATCTAAATTTCTTATCTATTTTAATAAAATAATCATTTTTAAAATTTTTTATTCATTTTAATTAAAAATCTATCTTCACCAAACAAATAAAAAAAAACACCAAATAAAACACTCATCTGCCAGCAACATCATCGCCACACTATTCTCCAATTTCTTCACCATCACCAATACAGCGTCACCAATAACACCATGCTCTGTTGGAGCCTAAAGATTTTATTTAATTGAATCCTCTGTGGAGCCTAATTGTTTGTTTGTTGGTGTCTTCTCGTTGTAATATTTACCCAAAAAAAAAAAATCCAAGCAAGGCCAGAACATGATGTGTTGTTTCTTCTATTTGATCGCGCAAGTATTGATTAAATTGCGGTTAGATTTCTGAGTCCTCATTCAATTATTCCCACCTTCTCTAACTCTTCTCTTCCACACCCACATGCTTTACCCCAACAGAAAAACACGAGAATAAGAAAGCCAAAGCCAATCAGATGCCAAACCCACATATCCAAAGCAAAAAAATTTCATTCACCTTGGTAATCAAACAATATTCTTAGGACCCAAACAACGAAACCTACTCTATTCAAAAATTTTGCTTTAGTTGAGTTGAATTTTCATTTCCTACAACAGAAACACCATCAAACACGAATTCAAGATTTTCTATCACCGTCTCTTTTTTCCCCCCAATTTTCTCAGCAAACCAAACAAAACACAAGCAAAAGAGCTCACTAAAATACCTCGACTATGGTTCCTTGGTGGAGTTGCCACTTGCTGGACGAAATCAAGTGAGAGAGAGAGTGAGGGAGAGCCGGGAGAGGAGATTCGTGTGGAGAGAACAATGCTTGGAAAGGAAAACAGTTCGCGTGAACAAGAAAAAATTGAATAAAAAAATGATAGATGTGTGAACAGTGTAACGCTACAGTTGGCGTTATACTGTTCACAAATGGAAGACAAATCCATTTTGCATTTCAGATGCATCAGCCGGTAGAGGAGTCTTTTTAAGGATCTGCTTAGCCATCTTAGTTAAATGAGGAAGATGACTAAGCCGGTGAGAGTGCTCGTAATCACAGTCTTTCAAAAGTTATAAGATGGGTATTGTTACAACACCGGATAAAGCTGGACGTCTGTCTAAACGGACGTCCAGCGTCCGAAAGTCCTCACACTTGTAAGGACTTTCGAACAATGAAAAAAAAAAAAAATTTGCACTTACAACGGACGCTCGTGTAGCACGACCCTACAACACCCGAGCCTAATTTCTTGAAAAAATGGCATAAAACTGAAAACGTAAGAAAATGCTTTTTTTTATTATTATTTGACACAAAACCAGTTTTTTTTTTTCTCCACGATTAACAAACATTTTGTTGAGTTTCAAAATAACTATGAAAAATAGCTTTTTAAAAACACCAAAACTAAAAACATATTCAAAATGTGCCCTAAAGTTTCCCACTTGTTGTTATGTATTAAAATATATATTTTTTAAAAAATATTTTCTTGTAAAATTTGTTACTAAACCTTTTTTTTTAAAAAAAAAAAATTATATCCTAATTCCAAAATTTTGCCCCTTTACGGAAAGTATAATGCTTTAAAACAATTAAGTTTATTTTTAACAAAATAAAAAAATGGTAAAAAAAATCAAAATTAAACTAGGATCAACGTGTTATGAAAATATAAGTAAAAAAGAAAAAGAAAAATCTAAAGTGGTTAAGAGCATGTTTTTCAATAATCTAAGTTCCCAATTTTTTACTAACCGCAAATAGAATGGTTATTATACTTTTAGAGATAAAAGCAATAATTTATTATACATTCAAACTAATTTTTTACTTTTTGATTTGCGTAATAATATTTTTAAATTTCACAAATCTCGAAAAAAGTCTACGAATATTTTTTTTTTTTAATTTATAGGATATCTGTATATGGTAGGAGCAGTCATTTCTTCGAATATATTTATGTTATGTTGGTTTCTTAACTTGAAGGTTGGGGGCAAATTAGGCGTTAATTTCGGAATAATTTCAATTATCCAGCAAGATCACAACCGGACCAGAGGTTGACCAGATTATTTGGGTTTGACCGGTTTAGGTAGGCTTTGAGGCTTTGAACAGGCAAGGCACATAATACAGCTGGAAATCGTACAATGACAAGGAGGTAAAATTTTGATGATTAGATTCCATTATTCCTTATGTTCCTGAGACCCAAAGCCCCCCCCCTAAAGTAAAAGAAAAAAAGATTGCTGGCACAATATGTTTATTATGTTAAATATAGAGGCAATCATATTCTGCGTCGCATCCACAGTATTCCACTCTCAGTTGTCTAATCGTAGCCATACACTTGTTCAGATAGTTCATCAACGTGAAACTAATCACATTTGAGACAGAGAAGGTATGTTTTGGATTGGATGGGAAGTATATTGCTCTAGTTTGAATGCTCTAGAAGAAAGATTCCGTGACCCCAATGACTTGGATTGTGATCATTTGTTATTGAGGTATGTTTAAGCATCATTATTCTGTCTATTTTTTGTCCTTTTTTTTTTTTTAATCAACCATTAAATTTGGTAGCATTTTTCTTTGTTATTAAGCTATTTGAATAATATAGAAATTCTAAAATAGGTGAGCCTCAAAGTTAGATTGCTTAAATTTATTTGTTATTCGGACAAAACTAATAACAGCAAATCCTCATCCGAGTGAATTACTTGTTATTTTAAAAGTTTAAGCTGACATAATTATTTGAATTAATATTTTAACATTTTCTCACTTATAATAAGTAAAAATTTAAGATCTTTGCTTTAACATTATGTTAAATAACTTGTTATTCTAAAAGCTTAAATTAATAAGAAATATAAAATTTAATTATTTAATTAATATTATAATATTTAAACTTCTAGAATAAATAATAATTTAACATAGTATCAAAGCTAAAATAATAAGTTCAAATCCTGATTCCACAATTTACACCCAATTTTAGTTAAATATTTCATATGACAATTGAGCCTAATTTGTTGAGGAACCCACACATGAGGGAGAATTTAAAAATATGAATTAACGAGTAATAATGCATGTCATCCCTATATCCCATTGTGTCTACTAAAGGCTGATGTAGCTTTTAAAATCATTAATGGATTAAAATCTAATAGTGTTACATCACAAATCCAATAATAATTTTAAAAAGTCACATCAATTTTAAATAGATACAAGATAGACATGAGAGTAACATATATTATTATTCTTAATTAAATGATTAAACTCACATATTTTTATCAGCTTAAACTTTTAAAATAAGTTGTGATTTAGAAATGTGCGATTTGAAAACGTGATTTTTAAAAACACAGTTAAATGTTTGACAAAATAGCAGTTTAGCTTTTTAAAATAGCAGTTTAGCTTTTTAAAATTGTGCGTTTTCAAAAAAACATCATATTACCTGCGATTTGAAACACAATTTTTTTTTTAAAAAAAAACAGTCCCAAACAATTAATTTTTTACTGTTTAGTTTAAAATCGCACTTTTTGTTTACTAAATCGCAATTCCAAACGTACCCTTAGCATAGTATTAAAACAAAGCTCCTAAATTTAAATATTGCCTCTATCATTCACTCTCTATTTTAATTAAATATGCTCTATGTTGGGTCTTAATTTTGAGTAGAGCTGGGCGTCCGTCTTTGACGGACGCCCAGCGTCCGTTTCTCATTTTAAAAAAAAATAAAAAATCAAAAAAAATGCTTTTTTCTATTATAAAACAGGCTTAAACTTGTCCAATTCTCATTTTGTTTTTTTCTAGGTTATGAAATGGGGATGAAATAAGCCTGAAACTGTTTTTTTGTTAAAAAAAATATTTTTTCTTATTTTTTATTGAGTTTAAGCCTGTTTTATAATAGAAAAAAGCATTTTTTTTGATTTTTTATTTTTTTTTAAAACACTGAAACGGACGCTAGGCGTCCGCTTGTGCGGACGCCTAGCACGACTCCTTAATTTTTATTTTTTTTGGTTATAAAAATCATATGGATAGTGGCCTCCATGGAGGAGGATAGAGGTTAGGTGTACAGTGCAAGTTGCCAATAGAAATGAAAGGGGTTGGGTGGCACTGAGAAAAATGAGTGTGTAACAGCAAAGAGAGGTCTGTTGGAATAGTTGGCAAATGTGTCAGTAAAAAAAAATAAAAACAAAGTACTACCATGTCAAAGAAGCAAGCAAGCAAGCAAGCTTGGGCTTGAAGAGAAGTACCTTTCCAAAGACTCCAATCCCCTCTGAGAGGTACATATAAAAAATTAAGAAATTAAAAGCATATAATATAATATTATATTATAATATATTATACGCCCAGAAAAGAAAGAGAGAAATTACAAGAGTAAAGTGTGGAAGGACAAGTGATTAGGTTCTGTAATAATTCAGTAACAACTAGAGCAGTTGGCAGTAGTTCCTCTTTTAAAATCTTACATGTCACCTGTTAGCTTGGGCAGGTAAACAAAGCCTCTCTCTCTCTCTGTGTCTGTCTCCGTCTCCCTCTCTCTCTCTAGCCTAATAGCTCACTACATTGTCTATGATCTATAAAAGTTGGAATTTGATGCTTCCTTTGCCGTTTATGCAAGTAGCCAATTGGTGAATTTGATTATTGTTGTCAAATTTGAGCGAGCATTTGATGCTCTTGAAGGTACGATCAAATACCCAATTCAGGGTAGTGTGCTCAACCGCTGCCACATTTCAGTTCCTGCACAATTCAAGTTAAAATTTGATTCCTTTTGTTCTTCTTTAGGTACCCATCCGAGAATATCTCAAAAGGGTTTCTGCAAATCGTATTTCTTGGTTTTTGGGGTTGTTGGGCATTTGATTCAAAACTTGAAGAACTGGTTTTTCTTCATTAGGACTTCACTAGACAGTGCTTCATTCTATATTCATTGCTTGAAGCTTGAAGTGATCCCTCTCAATCAAGTCCTGCTTGAAAAGATCCAAGCTTGCTTAAATCAATCACATTATTTGGTTGATTGAGTGGAGTACATGAAAATTCAGTTGTCCCAATTCCCATAAACAAAAGAGAAAAAGGGAATCTGCTTTCTTTTCGCTAGTCTCGTGAGCTGTTAATTAGCCGATGCCATTGTTTTTGTCTACTTTATACTCTGAAAGGTTCACTTTCCTGTCTGTGCGAAGCATTTCCCTTTATATTTTTCCTTAGCATTGGAGGAAGCTCGATCCTAGGGTTTTCGAAAGGGAGAGGCGATTTGCTGGTGCCGTGTAGATTTTATGCCTGATAGATTTGGATTTGTCCTTTTACTTTGTGTCTATGGGATGCTGCAATAACAGGCTTCTTTTGCTTTACACCCTCTGGGGTCTATAAAGCTGCCAAGGTTACTTGTTCCTTGTTGAGTCCTGCAAGATATCACCAGTCAATTTTAGTCAAACCCACTTTACCTTTAGTTCTGGAGTTTCTTCTGTTTCATATCTATTTTTAGCCCTTGTCTGAAGCAACTGTTTTCTTGGGGTTCATTTCCGTAGTATATAAGTAAGTTTCATACTTCTTGTGGTCTAGCTTTTGAATTTAGGAGATGGATGGTCATGAAAATGAGGATGTGGGGTTTCAACATGGAAGTGAGGGCGTCCTGCATTGTCCATCTTCAGGGATGAGCACTAATCCACTGCCTGAAAAGGTCTTAGGGATGGCTATGAGCTCAGTCTCCATGTATAAGCCTTCAAACGGAGCTGATCCTTTCTTTAGTTCTGGTTGGGATCCACTTGTTTCATTGAGCCACAGTGAGAATTTTGGAGGTTCTTCCATGGTTTCTCACAGTGAATTTTCCAATCCTCCTTACCCTGTTGTAATGGAAAATCAGGGAATTAGTAGCACCTTCCACCTGGTTCAGTACCCATCCAGTTCCACCCTTGTTGAACCAGTGCCAAAGCTTCCATGCTTTGGAAGTGGGAGCTTCTCAGAAATGGTTAATTCATTTGGCCTTCCCGACTGTAGCCAGATTGCTAATTCTGGATGTCCTCAGAATTATGCCTCAAACAAGGATGGTAGCACTGGAAAGACTTCAGCAAATGGTGCACAGTCTCAGGATGATCACCAAATTTCAGGAGAGGGTGCTATAGGATCTTCGCCGAATGCGAAAAGAAGGAAACGAGCGCCTGATTCCAACAATTCTCCATTCAGCCCACATCAGGTAATTTGAGTTATACCATAGAATAAATTAGGATCTTGAAGATTGTGTTTCAATTTGATTTTTTTAGTACCTCAATATCTTTTAAGACTATATCAGATCACACGCCCAAGTCAAGATGATGAAATCAAAATCAAATGTATAGCAGATAAGATATATAGCAATAAGGAAGATTATGTAATCTTGTAGTTCAACAAGAGAGAGTTACAAACATTCAGATTGTGTTTATCCTTTTTAACATCATATTGCTTTGTTATTTGTGGTAGAATGCCGAAGGGGAGGTACAGAAGGATCTTTCTGGGGAGAGCTCCGATGTTCTAAAAGAACCGGACGAGAAGAAACCGAAAATTGAACAAAACACAGGTTCGAATTTGCGTGGTAAACAAACCAGTAAACAAGCTAAAGATACTTCCAGTGGAGATGGTTCTAAAGAAAATTACATTCATGTAAGAGCCCGAAGGGGGCAGGCCACAAATAGCCATAGCCTTGCAGAAAGGGTACTTCTTACGACCATGTATTTTTTTGTTTCACTTTTGAATAGTCCTTGATATGTTATTTGCTTGAAAGGATACAACTTTCTGCTTGCAGGTGAGAAGAGAAAAGATTAGTGAGAGAATGAGATTGCTTCAAGAACTTGTTCCCGGATGCAATAAGGTAATTGGAGAGAGCCAAGCTTTTGAGTGATCTCTTGTCTTTATTTTGCATATTGATCGATTAATTTGATGCCCTTTACTGTTTTAGATTACTGGGAAGGCAGTAATGCTTGATGAGATTATCAACTATGTGCAGTCGCTGCAACAGCAAGTTGAGGTATGCTATTTTGCAACTCTAAGATTAGGAATTGTTCATTTCTTTCATATGATAAGTTTCTAAAGGGGAGTTGAGAGCTTATAACCCCTTTGTAACAGTCTTGGACTGCATGAGACTGATGAGAGCATAGCTTAACATATATAAAATTGAGAACTCCCATTGAGCTTAGCTGAAATCGCTGTTTGAACTAATAAGTGAAAAAGAAAAGAGAGTTATGACAACAAAAGGCCATATTTATTTCTCTAAGATTGTTATTATTGATTATATTCCTCATTCGATACCAGATGATGAACTTCTATACTTTTAGCGACTAAGATCTACTTTTTCAAAACAAAGTGCTCTGAGAAAATGCACAGGAAGTTACAGGGTTTCAACTATTTGGTTGCACTATATTTGTTTTTTTGAAAATTGTACTAAATTACGGCATATATTCTCATTGAGAGTTTTAAACACTTACAAAAATAAATCAATTTCACAACTATGATGGTTTGGCTCTCAAGTGTTCTAATACTCGCTAAAGATATGCTTGCTCTCATGTCGCAGTTTCTGTCAATGAAACTTGCCACTGTCAATCCAGAACTGAACATTGATATGGAGCAGATTCTGTCGAAAGATGTAAGTTAGATAATCATATTGCTGAACTTGATCAACAATATAATCTGTTATGCAATTATGACAGTTGAATGAAAGTAACTTGATCTTTGAGTTCCTCCTGTGTAGATAATTCATTCACGGGCCGGCACTGGTGCTATTCTCGGATTTGGTCCCGGAATGAGCTCCTCTCACCGTTACCCACATGGAATTTTCCAGGGGACCTTACCAAGCATGCCTACTGCTACTCCAAAATTTCCTTCGTTGCCTCAGGTAAGTTTAGTTTCTTCAAATCATGCAAGTCATCCTTTTCATTGCTGAACACTAATATAAGGCATCTTTGTATACATGCAGACTGTCTTGGACAATGAGCTCCATAATCTTTTCCAAATGGGTTTCGATTCTTGTCCTGTTGACAATTTGGGACCAAATGGTAATTTTCAGAAGTTTGTTTGAGACCACTGCCGGTAGTTGTTCCACACAATTCTTCTAACCTTGGCACAGTATCATGTTCAGCAGGGCACTTGAAACCGGAGCTTTGATGTTTGGAAGAGATAGGAAGTGTTGGTTTCCTCCTAACAAAGAATACAAATATTTCAAGTTGACTGCACATTTAACCAAATTACAAAAGGGGAAAGAAATCAGTTGTATAGGCTGTCATTTCCTGACTGTTTGTTCTTCTAATTTTTAGCAGAAGAAGATGACCTGTTAGAATTAGAAACCGTGTAAATTCAGGACAAAAAAGTGAGTTCTTGGTTGGTGAAGATTATTGTTTTCAATTGTTGCTGTAGATTAGAATGATTTATGTGTGAAACTTGTTGAGAGTTTTGGGGAAACCGTGGATGAAAAGTTTCTTTGTAGAGTACATCAGGGTAAGAGCATAGACAGATCGGACAAGAGGTTGTTTCAATTCTTTTCATGTAAAACCTTTCATGATATAAATCATGAGTATGTTCTGGAACCAACCTTAGTTTTTCCTTGAAACCAAACAAGAGGTTGGATAATCCAGCGGTCAAAGTTAAAATGCCATCACTATAAGCCAAATTGTTTACAGCGATATCTTTCTGTTCGTGGCATCTTTGAAGAGTTTCCCCAAAAGGGGCTGGAGGATTCTCACCGAGTGTCGGGCTACTTGATTTTATCTGATTTCCATTCCTGCAAGTCCATTTAACACAATACATGGAATTAATAAAGATAATGGATAAAATTTCATACTCAACAGGTCTCTTGTTGTGAACTAGGCCTGAGAAAGAACTCAAAGAGTATTCACAATAGTTTATCTACATTTCTATGCAAAATGTCTTATTTAAGTTTCTTCTATATTTATTAAATTTTGTTTTTTTAAAAAAATTATTCAATTTTATTTAACCACACTGCAACACCTCTCGTCTCTAAGTTTCTTTCTTCTGCAAACCAGCTATACAATAAGGAAAATCAAACGAGTTTCTCGTCTTTGAACGCCAAGAAAAATTGAGTATCACCGAAAAATCAAACAAGTTTTTGGAAAATGACGCTAAGGAAGATGATGGCAAGGTAGCCTTTTGGGTGATTCGAGCACGTAGCCTTTCTAAAAGGGGTTGTTGGTAGTTGAGCCCTTAAGTAGTCCCTCGATTTCTTGGTTAATTAGTGTGTTGATCAAACCATGAGAATGAGAATCTGAATCTGTTTTGTAGGCCTTCAAGCCTTGGTCGCAGGATGATGGAGGTGGTTTTGGGCCTTTTCATTAGTCATTTTAACTAAAAATGCAAAATGGCTAAGCCATTAGGAATGCTCTTGCATCTAAAAATCCTAATTTATACATTCTTCAAAATCGACTAGTTCCAAAACTCGTTAAGTTGGATTTTCCAAAATTCATTAGTATTGAGGATCCGACATGTTGGATCTAAATTTTTTGAGTTCCAACGCACAAACAAAGAGAAAAATTGCTCGTGCAGCTTATCTAGGCATGTGGGCCGGCTGTCAGTAGCCCATCAACAGGGTCGTTTAATGAAGCTTCGTAGTTTGGGGAGAAGTTTTATACAATTTAAAGTTGGTGATGGGAGTAGTATTTTCTTCATGTGGCTAGATTGTTGGCATCCTGGAGGAGTATTGTTCCATATATGGTTATCGAGCTGTGTATGATGTTGGTAGCTCTGAAGGGAATTGGAAATGGCCCCCTGCTCGATCTGATGATGTGGTTGAAATTGGTATAGATGATAAATGATCCTTGTTTAAAGTTGGGATCAGATTATTGAATGGGGTACAAAAGAAAAAGATCTGAAGGGAAAGGGAATGAAGGAGAGTTTATGTCAGTTAACTCTAGGAGCAGTTGTATACCACTTGTGGATGCAGAGGAATAATCTCAAATATGGGAATCATCCTAGTACTAAGGAAGAGATTGTTAAAAGTATTACTCGGGAAATCAGAACTAGAATCAGTCCTCTGTCCTCTGTCCTGTTCTGATGTTTGTATTCGTTTCCTGTTTTGAGAAATGGTTGATTTCTGTTGTAAGTTTTTCGTTAGCTTGCTGTAGTTTCCTGTTTATGCAGTTGTAATTTGTAAAACTACTTTGCTGTAGTTTCCTGCTAATGCAGGTTGGTTTACTGCGTATGCAGAATAGACCAGGTTGATACCTGGTGAGTTGTAAAGATTGAGTTTTGCTTTATAAAAGGTTTTCATTCAACCAAAAAAAAGAAAAGACCAATAAAAATGATATAATAATTACATTTTCCCCAAAATTTCCCACTTTATCAAAAGGCCGTTTGCGATGGAGGGTCAGCTGGACCGAAATATATATGGGGCCTGCAACACTGTGCGACCTGCCGTCTTGATGTCACGCATGCCCATCGTTTTACAGATGTGCTAGACCCTAGCCTAGCATCAGCATCAGCATGAAGCTAAAACAACGCGTTTTGAAATCAAAGTCTTTATTAGAAAACTGTAAAAACGTTCTCAAGGTCAATGTTCTTCGTCATATCCCACAAAAGCATAGAATTGACTGAGAATGGATATCGTTTCGATCAAGTTTTTGTTGATTAGACACTTAACCCTTCCGTTATTACTGATAGAAGTTCTGTTTCTTATTTTGTGTTTTACAAGATTATTATTTTTTTTTAATTTTTAGTTTAAAAAGTGTTTCTAGCTAAACATAAAGGTAAAAATTGTTATTAGTGTTTTGTATTTATATTATTTGTTAATATTTTTGTTTTAAGAAAAGAATACAAAAGACAAAACAAATTTTTTTTAGATAAATACTATTTAGCATACCCCATCTTACCTAATTCTACTGGGATTGGGATTACAGTAATTATCTGCTAAAATTATTGTAATTTAGGTAGATAGTATGAGAGACGTTATATAAAATTCACCTACTCAAATAAATTTTAGACCGTCTAGCCACCTACCCAAACATGTAAATCTCATATAGGGTCTCTCATATAACTTGTTCAAATTATTAACAATTCAATAAAATAAGCAAATAATTGTCATGAATCTTGTCCATTCTACACGGCTGACATAGGATATTAGACATTGACTTGTCAACCCAATAATGGCGTCAACCTAATAATGGCATCCTAGTAAAATGAGGTGAGATGAGAGCATGGTAAATATCATTTCTCAAAATTTGAACAAACAGTGATTTTTCATGTAAATCCGGTTAGAAAGTGAAAAGAAACAAAATTGAAATGGGAAACCTTTGAATACGGTCGGGGAAAGTGGGGTTGAAGGGACCATAGTCACCATACTATAGAGTAGTCCAGCTGCCTCCAACCCATAAATTGGGTTCAGGCAATTCTTCAATGGGACCACAGTCCTCAAATCGGACAGACGTGTGTGTGCGTCCTTCCCTGTTTACTGGTTTAGGGTGATGAGAGACTAATTACTTCTTTCTTCTGTAACTCTATACATAAGAACCTCATTTCTGAACAGTCTTTTCCTTTAGATTTGCAAATATTACCTCCATATCAATCAAGTAGTTTTGACCACAAACAAAGTGTTTGAAATGCCATAACATAATTTTAATCCTCTAATGGTTTTCAACACCTGAAACTAACATATATGGTACTGAAAAAGAATTATGAAAGTGACCTTTTCCTTTATTGAACATTCTCTCAACTAAACTAAGATTGGTTTTTTACCACTAAAGTTCTTAACATTCATGTGCAACTTCTTTTTTTTGGTTCTTTTGGACAGTAATTCAAGAGAGCAGACTAACAATTTCATTCACTAATAAGATCAGAAAAGGATTGATCTTACCTTCAGCATCTAAGAAACAAGAGTTTACGCAGGGAATACATTTTACTTTCTGCCACTGTGGAAATCAACAAAATCTAACAGCATTGTCAGCTGATTGACAAGAGAAAAGCACCAAGTGGAGTGCTCTGCTAATCTTACTCTAAAATCTCTGTTTGATATTTGAACGACAATTTTTTCATACAAAAGAATCGACCCAAAAACAAAAGAATCAAAACAAAAGAAAATTACAAAACAGAAGGAAACCTTACATATATTGACGAGGTTCACCATTCCCTAATGCATCTCTCTCCAACATGAAAGTCGCTGCTCTGTCCATATAACATGATTTTTTTCTTGTATTGGGTGGAATCTGATTGCGGGGGATCTAGAGGGTGGAGGATGCACTCTCAGCCCTCTACAATCTCCCCATAGCTGTTTTATCTCATTGATACTCTGATCGAGTGTCCACCCATGTTGCCTATACTTGTATCATCCATATATCCCTTCAAAGTTCCTTTTTTTTTTTGGGTTCACTCAACCTGTTCGCCAATGAGATCCAAACCAACAAGCAGGAAAGATATCCCCTGAAACAGTAAGAAGTAGAAATGGATTCCCTGAGCTGACAGGAGACTCCTAGCTGAAGCTGTTAGAAGGAGGAAAGCCAAAGCTAGCTCCTTTGTATATATCCTGTTATGCTTCTTCTTCTTCCGAGACGCCTTCTCTTGCTGTCGAATTTCCTCCTTCATCTCCTCCAGATTGGGCACTGAGACCCCACGTTGATATTTCGGCTCCTTCTCGACCAAGGAGACAAGATCACCCTCAGAGGAGCGCCCAGATTTCTTGGTCACAACCCACTCATACGCACTTCCAAGCTGGAATAGGCCAGAAATCATGGCATTGAACTTGGTCACCGACATGGTGTTCTCAAAAAGAAGGTAAGGGACAATAAAGGGGAAAGATTTTGGGGCTGGGAGGATATTGAGAAAGGACATGGTGGCTGGGATATAACATACAACCCATGCAGGGAGCTCAGCCTCCGGTATGAACATTGTCATTGGGAGAATAATGCAGAAAAGGGTAAAGGAATAAAAGGGCAGTATCAGTTTTCGAAGGAGAAAGAAGAGAAATATCAGGTTGAATTTCTTCCAAAAACTAATCTGCATCAACCGACATTGATCACAGAGTGTATCAGCAAATGTGTTCCACCATGATCTTAAAACATATAAAATTGAATGAATAGTACTTAAAACACAGCAACTGTCTAAAAACTAAATATACCTTGGCTCTGATAACAGCAGGCAAACAAAGTCTAAACAACTGCATAGGTCCAGAATGCCACCTATGCTGTTGTTTCCTGTAAGCTTCATAAGATTCCGGTAATTCGCACTGGCACTGAAGTGGAACACAAACAGAACTATCAATTTCAAATGAACTATTTGCACTGGCACTGAAGTAGAACACAAACAGAACTAACTATCAATTTCAAATGAACTATTTGAGAACCAAAACGAATTCCTTAAAGATGGGTGATCGAGGGGAAATAGTACAGTACCTCGACGTCGTTGAGGAAAATGAATTTCCATCCTTTAAGATGAGCACGGACAGCAATGTCCATGTCCTCCACGGTGGTCCTCTCCAGCCACCCACCAGCATCCTCCAAGGCCTTTATCCTCCAAACGCCCGCCGTCCCATTGAACCCAAAGAAATTGATGAAAACGCTGTTCACTTGCTGCTCTACCTCAAAATGGAATGCTAAGTTAATGTTCTGCAACCTTGTTAACAAATTCTCGTCCTTGTTCACGAAGGACCACCTTGCCTGAACCAATCCTAACTCCTCATTACCCTGTTGTGCCACAAAAAGGGACTCAATTCAATTTAAGCACAATGAATTAGGAAAACCTTAACAAGCATTAAATTCATCATGCATGATCGAATTCATATCGAACGGCAAAAATTGTAACAGTAACTCATACAATCGCAATCATGATGAGGTAAGGGAAAGGTACCTTAAAATGAGGCACTGTGCGTTTGAGGAAATCAGGAGTAGGTTGAAAATCGGCATCGAAAATGGCAACAAATTCATAGTCTTTAACATAGCTACAATTCATAGCAGACTTGAGATTACCAGCCTTGTACCCATCTCTGATCACCCGATGCCGGTAGACAATGTGGGCACCCTCTTGCTGCCATTTATGGACCTCCTCTTTGATAAGCAATTGCGTTGTTGGGTCATCCGAATCATCAAGAATTTGAACCAGAATATTCGATTTCGGCCAGTCCAAATTACACACAGCAGCAATTGATTGCTGATAAACCTGAAGGCAACCAACCCCAGAACCAAAAAGAAAAACATATCTTTAACAGCTAGCTAAATAAATGTTAAATACTGAGTTTTGTTTAGAACCAATGAGGATTTCAATTTCGAAGGTTTTTACCTCCTTTTCATTGCACATGGGGATCTGAACAAGGACCATAGGGAAGTAACCATTGCTCTCCCCGGATTCGAGATCCTTAAGCGGGTCATCTTGCTTGGGAACGGGTTTGATCTTCTTGAATCGGATCCAGAAACACCCCAGACACAGAACCAGCCTATCCACGCTCTGGATCATGAAGAGCACAATACACGCATTGGCGAGGAATTGCAGAGGTGGAGCGAGGTACTCCACCCGAACCAAAACCCACCGAGAATAAATCCACTCGAACACACCCTTAACCCCCAATGGTCTTCCCCACAGACTCTGCAACTGGTCGAAATTGATATGCGGAGCTCCGATATGCCAACCCTTGTAGTACGCCACGACCTCAAACCCAAGCAAAAGCACCGAGAGCCAGAGGAACAATTTGATACAAAAGTAGAACCTCGTCCTCACGGTGGGGTTCTCCTTCTCTCTTCCGCCGTCAACGACGACGTCGTTCTGGCTGTCGTCGTTGTCATTCTCGGAGTCAGTCCGACCCGATGCGACGCGGCGTCGGATCGCGGCGGCGAGGCCGAACATTGCCGTGCCAATGGATGTGAGGCAGCCGGCGGCGCGGTGGGCCTTGAGAAGCAGGACCCAGGTGAGCTGTCTCGCGTTCTTGCCGCCCCGGTGGCCCTTGTCCCGGGGCCGACCCGACCCGGATGACTCCTTGGTGGTGATGAGAAAGTCATCTTCTGAAGGACCCTCTAGCTCCACCATGGACCAATTGGGGTTCTCCATCTTCACCACCACCGGCGTACCTTTGTGCTTCTCCTTCGCCCACCAATGGAACGACGGTGCCATTCTTGGTAGCCCGATCTCACCCACACCCACTTGGTTTCAAAGACTAAGCTAACAAACAAACAAACAAACCCAGAAAGATAAAGGCTAGGACTTTGATCTCATTGTCAGAGAAACAGAATGGAAATGAAACGAGGAAGAAACGAAATGCAGCCGCGTGGAGGGGGAGAGAGTTGAAGACCGAGCGAGGCGTCTCTAGAACATGGTGACATTCGGCGAAAACTTATACGATAAAACTGTGTTAGAGGAGAAGAGACACAGAGCTATAAACTCTCTTTGTATGGGGATTCAGTCCAAAACACCTCCCAATCAATTACAGCTTGCAAAAAGAGGTCTTATTAAACGTCATGAGAAGCAGAACAGACGGGGGTATATGTGTCTGCGTTTGTGCTTGAAAAAAGAGAGAGAGAGATAGCGATTGATATACACAGAGGGAAGATGTGTGGTAACAGCTCAACACGTCTTTAGGTTTTTGATTCCAAAACCAAAAAAGAATATTCAAGCAGAAAAACAATATAAACACAACAAAAGCACGTTCTGGGGTTAAAAAATAAAATAAAAATGGGTGTGTGTTTGTGTTTGTGTTTTTTTTTTTAAATTTTTTCACCAGTTTCCATATCCGCAAATTCGCAGAGATTTCATGGTGAAAAATCTAAAGGTTATTACTACAAGAGCATATTTAGAAAGAAATGAATCATGGATTACCCACTGGCGTGGCGTAGGTATGGGATTTAAAAGGGCAATCAATAAAAGTGTACAAAAATCACAATAAAAGAAGCAGATTTCCGACAAAGACAGCTTTTTTTTTTTTTTTAATTCTTTTTTACTAATTTCTTTTTTTCTTTTTTTCTTTTTGTTTTCCTTAAACCACCTAGAAATTTCTATCCAATAAATTGTAAGCTTCGCTCGTCCTTCCCCTTCTGAGTGGTTCGCCTTCGCCTAGGAATTCAAATGAAAAAGAAGAACGGTTTTTCCAACATTTTATTCCAAACGAAACTTCTTTTACATAGACAAAAAAGAAAAAGTCGCACGCGATAGCACCATGTCCAGAAGGATCAAAAGGCAAAGACATGAGAGACTAGTCTTAACAACCCAACCGCGGCTACAAAAGTGAAAGACATTTTTTTATTTTACAAATAATTTATTTTCTTTCTAATTTTTCTTTTATTCTCTCACTTTTTAAAATTATAATTTAATTTAAATGTCTTATTTGTTATCAGATAAAATTCACAAATTTAATAATAATTTGTAAAAATAAGAGGACGAAAGATGGATCGAAAGACTAGAAAAAATATATATAACAAATCTCGTTTCTTTTCTCCCTTTTTTTTTTTTTAATCTTTGTCGTATTTTGTTGTGTTATTATTTTATTTAATTTTCATTAAATAGGGTTATTTTTAGAATTTTCTTGAACGGGAAAGTGGGAAGGGGTTGATGAGTAATCCATGGCCGTCCCATTAGTGGAAGGGATTTAAACTTATAAAGGCCTTTTAAAGGGGTTGGATATGACCAAGTCCCCGTAGTAAAGGTTCTAGTGTCGATAATTGGAAGCTCCAAGTCGGATTTGTTTTTTTTGGCTTTTTGAACTTTTTAAGAGTTTAGTTTCTCATTCACGCGCCAGCACAGATCGTGAAGGATACAACAACGCAGTCAAACAAATGACTCAATTTTAGGCTGTCAGTTTGGCATAGAATTAGGATTTTCACCTCTCAACCCATAATTAGATATGTTAAAAAAAATCCAATTATATGGCCATTTATCCGATAATGATCCTTTATAATTTTTAGAGTAATTTTTGAAAATATTTAATTATTTTCAAATTAAACAATTTAAATTTATTTATCATTTTTAAAATTTAAAAGATTTCAATTATTTAATTTTAAAATAATGATTGAAATTTGAGAAAATCTATTTGATAGAATAACTTAAGAATTCTAAAGAATATTAATTTGGTTTTTCTACATAAAAATTTAAATAGGTTCATTGTAATTTTTATTTAATTCAACTAGTGTTGGTTTTTCAGTTATAAAGAAAATAATAGAATATTAGAGGAAATGAATTGATCATTTCACACTAGGAGAAAAACAGAAAACACCAACAAAAAATCAACTTCTCAATAAGAACCCATTTAAAATGTGGTTTTTTTTTTTTTTTTTTTTTCTCGCGGTTCTGTTTTTCTGTTCATTTTTTTTTTTGTTTCTACGAGACTACGATCGTAGCCTCGTAGGGTAGCATGAGCACACGTGCTCTGGTTGCGGTTGCACTTGAGATCCTCCCAATAATATGCTCAATTTAATAAGATAAGATCCGAATTGTCTAAACTAGCCTCTCCTCCACCTCAGCCACCGACAGTTTCAGTCTTAAGGCATCGTGGCTAATTCCGGGAAAAAAAAACAATTAGCTGGAGATAGTGCAAAAGTGCTTCTAATCCCCACGAGATTACCGTACACTACTTCTGCTATCACCGCAATCGATTACAACTTTTTCATTCGCAGGCACGCAATCACAAAACCCTGTTTGATCATCAAGAAATGTTTATTCTTTTTGATTTGCGGTCAGGAATATATTTTCATAAAAAATTTCCATACTGATGAGCTGTACTAAATCATCTCTCTCTGTAGTTAGCGCCAAATTTCCATACTAATGAGGAAAGTTAGCGCCTTTTCAAAGTTCGAAAAAATTAGCTCCAACGTCACAACTGTAAAAGCGCGAACTGGATAAGGGGTAAAACGGACATTTCAATTCACCGAACCTACTAGTTAATACAGACCCGGTATTTACGTGATTCCGAGAAAATTAGAGGGATTGAAAGGGAATTAATCGTAGCCATTGGCTGGATTCCTCGGAGGTGACAAATGGACGGTCGATCCTGAGACATTAGGTGTATGAGTTGACACGAGGAACCGCACGTGAGAAACAATGTACATGAAATGTGTGCCACGATGAGCGGGACATTGGCACACGTGGCAGGAGCGGTGGTCCTAGGTCGGACACTGGACTAACAGGCTGGCCACCACAGCCGGCAAGGCCTGTCGTGCTCGCAGGTATATATGCGCGCAAAATCCGCTAGGGCGCCACCTCACCACACCAGTCGCCACCTACCTCTCCAACATTTTTCTGGATTTGTTTTTTGTTTAACGACAATTGTCAATTACTATTGATTTGCTTTTCTGGCTTTCTTAGCGACAATTGTTAATGCTACAGATACTATCGACTTTAATATCATGATAATAAATATCCGACTTAATAAAAAATATGCACATAGGACCACTGCTCCTTATGCCAATGTCGGCTGCGGTGGCTAGAGAGTAGTTTCATTTTTTTTAAAAAAAAAAAAAAAAGATGATAAAATTATTTTTTATTTTTTATTTAAATATAATCTATAATATTTTTCTCTTTTTTTTTTTTTGTTAATCTATTTTCCATTAAAATATTATTTCTTTACAAAATACAAATTTTTTACTTACTTTCACTCTTTTTACAAAATTTCAACCCAATCTCCAATAAAATGCAAAGAGATGAAGGAGGAGAGGGAAATATTTTAACTTAAAATATTGGATAAAAAAGTTAAAAGGAAAAGCTTCCCTGTACAATTGATAACATTATAGCATACTTAATGTTTAAATAACGTATAAAAAGTTGCTGCAAAATGGTTTTTTTTTTTTTATTTTTTTTTTATATTTAGGGAATAGAGAAATCTATAGGGTAGTTATTATGAATACTTGTTGAAAAATAAATTTAAAGAACCAACATTAATATCATGATAATAAATATATGAGTTAATAATTATTATATATTCTTCTAGTCATTGCATGACTAATTAAATAGTTTTGCTAGTATTAGTTATATGAGAGACATAATAATTGCGATTAGATAAATGAGTCAATTTGTTTTTTTTTTGCTACAACTGATGATGATTATTATTTTTTTTCTTTTTTTAAATAGTAATATAAGACAAATACTCCTATCTGGACACATTTTTAGGTCTAAACAAATGAACAATTTTTGGGCATCTTAACTTGACTTTTGTGATAAAATGATTTTGGCATATTTTGGACAGGAGATAAATTTTCTTCAAATTGAGTTAAAAGAATTTTATTTAATCCAATTTATAAAATTATTATGTGTCATTTATCATGTGAGAATTAGATAATTTTTTAATTAGCATGAGAGAATAACATAATTTTTTAATAAAACTTTTTTAAAAAATATATGAATTTCTCAAGTGCTCAAGGTGGGGGGGGGGAGTCCTAGTGGAGGAGAGAACTTTCTACAGATAGCTTGTGAGTTAATAGAAAAGTTGGAGAACGAGGAGTTTGAATTAATCGTAACTGTAGCCCAAAATATTTGGCTCCGCATAAATACTATGGTATTGAAAAGTGAGCCAAACCGCAAAAACTCTGGTAAAGCGCACTATAGTTGTACTAATATCAAAATGGAAGACTCTCCTTGTGGTGTGGTCAAAATTAAATGGAATGAGGCGATTAATAAAATAAAATGGGTGTGAACATAATTGTCAAAAATCATGAGAGGAAGGTCTTTAACCACCATACGCTCGTGCAAACCATATATAACTAATCCCAGCTGTTGTAGAGGCTTTAGCGACATGAAAGGCTATGAAATTTGGCAGAGATATAAGATTTCATAATATTATATTGGAGGGTTATGCATTGGACATTGTACACACACTACAAGAGAAAGGTCAATTATGGAGTCGGTATAGCAATTTGATTGATAATTCGAAAACAATATTGTATAATCTCCAGTCTTGATATATGAAGCACGTCAAATTGGGAGCAAATATGACAATTCATCATTTGGCGAATGTGGCACTACTACAATCTTTGAAAGATATATGGTTGAAAAATTACTCTGTTTTTATTCATGATATTGTAATGTCAACGAGTATTACATTTTGATGAATTAATTAAATCTTGAAATTTTCACTAAAAAAAAAATAGAAAAGAAAAGAGAGATACAAGACATTTTTATTGACTGAATTGAAAAAAAAAAAATTATCCCATTTATAACTCATCAAACTATGTCAAAATCATTCTATCACAAAAGTCAAGTTAAGATGCCAAATTGTTTGTTTGTTTGTTCATACCTAAAATTGTGTCCTTTTCACTTACAAAAAAAAAAAAAAAAAAAAAAATCATTTTAGAAGCCGACTTACAATTAAGCTATAATTGGACATCTTAGCTTGAGTTTTGCGATGAAAAGATTAGCTTGTACATGCATTAATTTGACTATCGTTCCAAATTTTGCATTTATGATCTCAATCAATGGTTCTTAGTTTGGGATCAAATCCTCTCAATTTTGAAGAGGAGTTAATTTGTGTAAGCAGAAGAGTAAAATTATCATTTTTTTTTTTTTGATAATTTTACCCTCCTACTAAAACTAGACAGCTCTCCATTTTAAATGAGATCCTTTTCCCTAAGTTTGAACCTCGATCTTGGATTTCTAAACTAATATCAATTTATAGTCAATATTGAATAGTCTTGTATTGGGAATTTATTATTTGGAGAGAAAAATTAAATTTAGTCTTAAACTTTTGTGCGATTCAATTTAATTTATAAGTTTTTAATTTACACAGGTCATTAGTATTTTTTGTTTTTTATGGTTTCAAATAGGCCCTTATGTGAACCAGCCTTTTAATTAATTAATAATATATCATGTCATTGATGTCATATGACTATTTTGTTGATATGTCATGTGTCAACTATACATGTCACGTGACACAATTACCTTAAATTACAAATATACTCTAACTAAAGAATTTGTTTTTAATTTTACTATTTTATTTAGGATATATTTATAATTTAAAATATTTATGCTAAATGATTCGTACAATTGGCACATGTTATGTCAAACAATAGTTATGTAGCATTAACTATTGATTTGACGTGACATATCGTTAATTAATTGGACAATAAATTAACATATAAACCTATTTTAAATCAAAGAAAAACCTAAAGACTTAATTGATGAAATTAAAAACTTAGAGACTATGGTCTATTTGAGTTTGCGATTTCAAAATAGCAATTTTAAAGAAAACACGATTTTAAAAACGAAGTTAAGCGTTTAGTAAAATCACAGTTTGTATTTTTAAATTGTTTATTTTTTAAACGTACCCATTGCCTTTGATTTGAAAATACTAATTTTTTATATTTTCAAATCGTAATTTTGTAAAAACTCAATCTCAAACAATACATTTTATGCGGATAGTTTAAAATCATTCTTTTAGTGTCCAAAATCACAATGTTAAATGCATCCTAAATTAAAATCACATTAAAAACTAAAGATTAATTTTTTTTTTTTTTTGCTCATTTCTATCGCGTGCCATTAATAATGTATTTGAGTGATTCATCAATGTATACAATTTTTGTTATGCATATTTAAACATGTCTAAATAGTAGTGGTCTGTTTGTAATTGCATTATGAGTAATGCTATATCTTTAATTTTTTTTTAAAGTCCATCTAATTTTGTATATATGGACAAAGATTAATTACATATACAAAGTTTTTTAAAGAATTTTATTTTGTATTTGTATGACCTATCTTTGTTCATCTATACAAAGTTGGATATAATTGGACAAGAAAGTTAAAAATATAACATTACTCTTACGTTAAATAGGTAAAAAAAATTGTTTTTAGTATATAAAAAAAGTTGTGTCGTGCAAAAAATGGGTTTGTTTGCTAAAAAATTGAAAAAACATTTCTTTGACATTTTTTTCTAAAAAGCTCAAAATTGAGTTTTGAAAAAAGATTGAAAATGAGGTTTTTTTTTTAAATTTTTATAAAAAGCTATTTCTTACTTTTTCTATAAACAAAATATATATTTTCCAATGGAATCTTAAACAGGCTCTATTGGATAGTGGACACCTTTTTTTTTTTGGTTCACTTTGCTATCATATTATTTTCACGTCATCTTCAGCTTAATTCATGTGAGGAAGGAACTATAATTCAATTTTAAGGGGCCGTGCTGTATAAAAAAATAAATTCAAGGACCGAAATAAGAAAAAAAAAACTAAATTACCCTTTTTTATTTGTCCAACAAATTTAAAGATTAAAAAGAAAGTAATAAATTCTTTTAGAGGTAAGGGCTGGAGGGGGGCCATGGCCCCACAAACCCTCCCTTAGTTTGTCTTTGTGCGAGCTGTGGCAATAGCACACATAATAGGTGTGCTCTCTTTTCAATTTTTAGTTTGACAAAATTCTGCATAGCGTTTTGAAAACCCAAATTTGAGAAATATTTTTACAAAATCAAATAATTCTTTTTTAAAATAAAAAATAAAAGAAAAGAGAGTTGCTCCCTGGTAGTGATAACTACTGCTAGGCCACTATCGTGGTGGTGATTTGGGGCCACCTTTGGAACACCTAGTAGTGGCACTGCCGCCATCAGCAGCCACAACATCACCCAAATTTTTATTTTTTAAAAGTAATGTTATAAACCACTTTTATTTTATTTTTTATTTTTATCTTAAAGTCATCTTAGAATGCTGATATGGTAGTCCCAAACAATCTTTAAATTAATCGTGATATATATATATATAAGGATTTGTTAGGACTAAACGTCAACATTGCAGGACATTTGTAAGATAAAAATGTGATTTTAGCATTATTATGTTTTTATTTCTTATACGTGTAATCAGCACTCATGCTCCAAAAAAAATATAAATAAACAAAAATAAAAATTGTGCATGATCAACTCTTCCCTAAAAATATAAATCTTGTTTAGAATGTTTTGTGTTTTATTTTTTGAAAAGTATTTTGTATTTTTTGAAAATAGTTTTATAGTTTGTTTTAAAAAATGTGTTTGTAGTGATGACCACATCTAAAAATCTGTTTGGTTAAATAATATTTAGAACATCTGTAGCAATAAGAGTTATTTTAGCTACTCAAAAAACCTTCTCTTTTATTTTACATATTCTTTTTTCAATACAAAGTCCAGCATATTATATATTTCACCATTTACTTTCTTTTAAATATTATTTTCTATTTTTTTTAATATGAGAGGAAAAGAGAAGGAAAAAAGAATGAAGAAAAATAATAATAAAAAAAGCTTAGAAGTTACGGTGTATGAAAATTTACCATAGTAAATTAGATGATAAGGCTTTATTTTGATGTGTCTGTCGAAAAAAATAAGTAGGTCAAAATAGCTAAATATATTTACTATATAAAAGCTTTGTTGGAAATGCTCTAAAAAAAAGCTTTCAACACTTGAAAAGTGACGACTTTTTGAAAAGTTTACGAAACAAGCCCTAGTACACATCCATTTCAATTTTTCGTTAGTTTAATGGGAACACAATTACTTACTTATCACTATCCTAATGACTTAATTATAAGCATTTTATTAGGTTGATGTATATGTCTTCACCAAACTTATATGGTTCAATAATTCATCAATTGCATCCCATAAACTTTTAAACTTTGAACACTATGATTAGTATGATAAATACTTTCGATAGTATTAATAAATATTATGTGAAATCAATTTGGTTTTTGCTACACATAATTCAATTTGTTAACTTAATATAATAAAAGGAAAAGTACACGTACCCTTCTCAAACTACTATTTTTGTAACGCCCAAGAATTTTAATTATGCATTAAAAATCACCTTAAAAGTCAATGGTAAAAATGTAATCAAAAGTAAGAAAAATAAACACTTCGAAAATGGCTTAAAAAGTAAAAATTTACCTTGGGCGTCGGAACGGTGGTATTGTCGTCCGGACGGTAGTCACCCAAAATGGGTTGTCTGTAGCCCCGTCTGCAGCGGTCCGGACAAACACAGTTACTGATCAGTCAGTAGTGTTCATCTGCAGCGTTGTTTGAACGGGCTCATCCAGTGAGCCTCGTCCGCAATGTCGTCCAGACGGGTTTGGCTACTGATCAGTCAGTAGCAATCGTCCGCAGTGTTGTCCAGACGGTCTTCTGCTGCTGTTCACTCAGTAGCGACAGTTCGCACCTCGTCCGCAGTATGGTTCGGACAGACCATGTGCCCTGTCGTCCAGACGGGCCACTTCTCGGTTCGGACAGTGACACTGTTCACTCACTTATAAATAGGCTGACGCGATTTTTTCAGCCATTTTCTAATTTTTCTTTCATTTTTCGTGGGTTTCTCTCTTCTCTCTCATAGGGTTTATACCCAAACTTTGGGTATTGATCTTGGAGAGCTTCTAAATACATTTTTAACATCAGAATCAAAATTCTAGACGTTAGAAACTTACTTCCACTGATCGATCAATTCGAAGTAAAATCCTCAAAATTCCAATTTCTCAATATTTAAGCTATATTCTTAAATGTATGGCTTATGAATGGTTGTTTCCTTAGGATTATTGTTGGGTTTGACTCTACATTCATCGGGTTGAAATTTTGTGGTGCACAACTTCGAATTCTTCAATATTTGAAGTAAGGAGCTTAAACCCTAGATTTTTTATAGTTTAGCATTTTAGAATTTTTGTTATGTTAACCCTAGTATTTCACTATGGGTTAACTTGTAGGCTAGTTATATGCTATTTGGGACCCTATAATGCTATGTGTTGCTTATGGCCACATTGATATTTGTGTTCTCAAGTATCATAGTTATTGAGTATTTGAGTTTGAGTTAGAGTGTGTGGAGTTATTGATGTTATAGCAATGTAAATATGCAGCGCGCCTTGCTAGAGCATTGGACTAGAGGTCAACAACAAGCAGAATTAGTAAGTATTTATAATTACTGGGAATGATACACATCTTCAAATATTTTATGTTTTGTTTTCAATGTTTATAAGATGTTGTATTTGCTAAACAAATAAATGTTTTAAAGAATTTTGAATGAATAATATGATGGTTTAAAAGACGATCCGATGATACTTTATGTTAACATATGATTTGTGATTTCGATTATCTTCTTGAGACTTATGATGATTTGATGAGTTTTAATGACTTATTGATGTTTTATTGTGATTTGTAAATATAGCGAAAAGATTGATATATTGAGTTTTATGATGTTTAACTAATATTTGATTTTAAGAAAAAATGATTATAGTAAAAATGTTTGCATGACATTTATGAGTAAAGTAAGCATGAAAATAGTATATGTATGATGAAATATAAGAATACATGTAAACCTATGACACAAGGGTTGTAAATATCTTGTATGCTAAACCCATGACACAGGGGTTGTAAATATCTTATGTACTAAACCATGACACATAGGTTGTAAATATCTTGTGTGCAACAAAGTAAAAGATAAAGAGATAGAGAAAACATTGCATGGTGAACATGATGAATTTATGATTGAGTTATGATGTATTTTATGATTGATTTATGAGATGTTTATATAATGATTTATGTTTTATTAATCATAGACGTATTAGTATGCATATGAGGTTTAATGGGAAAGCACATATGTATATTTTTACGGCTAGCTACATATAGATTTATGTTTTATTGCTTAGATGTGTTTATATGCTTGTGTTTTCACCCATAGGGAAATGAATACTTGTATATGAGTGTAGCTAAGTTATATGATATATTTATAACATAGTTGAGCACGTATGTGTATTAATACAAGCGGGAGACTGGAACGTACATGTATGTACCCAGTTATTATACTATTTCAGATATTTTATGACTACATATGTTTACTTCATCAGCTGCCTTATGTTTCAAAATAAATGTCATATTTGTAGTAGTTGTTATTATAAACTCATGTAAACTAACATTTCGGTTCTTTACGAAAATTTAGTGAATTTTATTCATTGAGACTGTTGACTCACTCATTTTCCTTTCCTCTTATATAACCATGGATGATTTCTATGGTTACATAGATATTGGTGTAGGTACTGAAAGCTTAGGCGATGATCCCATAGCTTACTATCTCGGCTATTACGACTGATGTCGTGGGACTTTGATATTTTGTATAGACTTGTTAGATAGCTTATTATTTTGTATATGGTTGTGATGTGTTCACAAACATTATTTTGTATATTGGCTTATGTCGCATGTGACACGTTTGTATAGCCATTCTTTTTGTATATATCATAATGTAAACTTTTAATCATTAGAATTTTTATTGTCAGCTCTATATGTATTGATTACTCCCTTGGTATATAAATGTTTCCACTCAGTTTATATATAATGTGATACGTGACTCTGATATAATAGATGTAAATCTCATGATACATTATAAGATACATGTATAATAGGTGTTTCCATCACCTTGTAACGATTGGTCTGGTTCATGATTACTGTATGTTTTTCAAAAAAAAAAAAAAATCGCTACAGTGTAATTATGGATTGGGTCGTCACAATTTCATTATCAATGTGCCCCTAAACTACTAATTGTGTTATGTCTTCCCTTACCAAAAATTGTCAATGTCCTCAAAGGTCAGCAAAAAGATAAAAATAACATTTAAAAAATTTTAATAAAACAAAAATATCCTTATAAATTTTTTTAAAAAAATTGAATATCAATTAAAAAAAAAAACTCAACAAGTTGTATTTTAGGGAGGGGGAGGGGCATTTTTTATGAAGGATATTTTTATCATTGGGAAAGATTGACATTTTTTTTTTTGTAGTTTATAAGAGACATTGAGATAATTGATAGTTTGAAAGAAACGTTAACAATAAAGTGATAATTTAAAAAGAGTATAGGTACTTTTTAATATAATAAATCCGAACTTGATTGTCATTCAAATTGGCCACATCCTAGTGCCAAAAGAATGCTCCAAATTAGTAAGGACATTCTTACAAATATTTTGAAATATTTTACAACTTTATGACATTTATGCCAAAAAAAAAAAAATATATTTAATACCCTTTAATTATATTATGACATGTGACATATGCCTCTTACAATTTCTTACTAAAAATAACAAAGAAAAATTTGTCTAAATCAACGTTTTCCTTCACTGTCACATAACGTTTCAGCTCCACGCAATGACGTTTGATTGTATGATTTAAAAAGAAAGTTCATAGAAGGCTGCTCATCAAGCAAAATAGTTGATTGGGATATACGGTAATTAGTTGTCTATATTGTTGATAATTTGGGTAGGTTTTGTGAGATAGTCTAGGACGTAATTGTCCGAATAAATTATCAGGCAACTTAAAATTTATTTGGACAGCTATAGTAAGATGGATAAAAAATTAGCTACAATTTAGTTTGTAACTAATTTTTATAAATTATTATAATTAAGTGAAAAATATATGTTTTCTTATTAATATTATTAAAAAAAAAAATTATGTCACTTTATTAGATTGTTTTGTAAAAATTAGTTACAAATTATTTTATAGCTAATTTATATTCTTAAAAAAATATGTGTGAAGCACATGCTTTAAGAAAAAAAAATTATTTCTCACATGTTAAGGGATATATGTCACATTATTAAATTAATTTATAATAATTAATTGCAAATTGATTTATAATTAATTTATATTTGAGCAGAGATATTCTATGTAAGACTTAATTATCCGAATAAATAATCGGATAATCCTAAAATTTATTTAGACAGTTAACTTCTGCATGAAATTTCACGCAACAATTGCCCCAATGATTGGCAATTTAAGCAGCTAATTTGTGTAAATCACTGTCTAAAAATAGAATTGGACGAGAGAGAACAATAGAAAATGGGATTCATGGATGACAGCTCTCTCCATAGTCCATATGATTGCTTTTGGACTGTTTTGCCAAAGGACAATTAGAAAATTATAGAGCTTTCTTGTTCTATAACACAACAAAAGAGATTTTTAAAACAAAAACAAAGTAACATGGCGTGTAGGTCCCTGTGGCGTCTTTATTGGCTAATCAAAGGGTTAGGTGTGAAAATAAAGGGAAAATCCCTCTTTAATCCATAATTAATCTTCTGGAATGCATAAAGCCTCTACAGTACAGGTGGATGGTCAATTGACAAATTAAAATTACAGATTAAAATACTGTAATTAGTTATACAATGGTAGGTGACGTGTAAACATGTATTTTGGGGCCATTTGGGTCATGCCAATGACCACTACTGAGACTACCCTTTTCAAATGCATTATATATACAAACTTCCTAGGTTTAAATAAAATAAAATAAGAGTAGTAGTAGCTTTTTTTTTTTTTTTTAAGAATCTGTATCCTTAATATAATTTAATTATTCGTAGGTCTACGTTTGGTTGCAACGGTTGAGTAAAACTTGGATTTAATACATTGTATCTTTAAATTAATTTTATATTTTTATGACTTGCTTAACTTAAAATAAGTATAACAAACTATATCAATTTTTTTTCTTAGGCACCGACAGCCAAGAGAGATGGAATCATAATTTTTTAGTGGGAGAGGCCAAAATATTAATAAAGAGCCGAGTCTAATTTTATTAGAGATCAAACTATTTTTTAGACTAGTATATATATGTATATTTTTTTAAAAAACAAATTTAACTATTAATATCTAAATATGTTCACTATATATAAATATATTAAAGTTTGTGCATAAATTTTGTGAATGTTTCATATGCAAAATTTCGACTAGTACAAATTCTTTTATCAACAACATCAATACTGAACCGTAGAATACCATTAACCCTTCTTAAACTTTTTTTTTTTTTTTTTTGTTCGCTCTCCTCATTTTGCCAGAGTTTCAAGAGTTGCGGTTACTTTGGAAGGAGAAGAATCCCACCTCCCTCCTCCCTCCCCCACTCTCTTCTCCCCTGTTCCTCCTTTTCCCTCTCCTTTTCGCCTCTTCAGAAGCACAATTTGCTTATTTGGAGGTCTTATTCCCCTCTCTTGAAGTCCTATCTCGACATTATAGATTTTTCGACTCATCTTTCACCCTAAAATGGCCGGCCTCCTCCTCTTCTCGTTGCTCTCATCTGTCTCCTTGGAGTTTTAGATTTGATTTTTTTCAGAATCATAGCTGACAACTTCAAATCCCCTGACACAATTTTCATCGATAGATTTGCTTGGTGCCTTTATTTTCCTTTATTTTTATTTATTTTTAAATTTTTTATTTTAATTTTTTTTAATGTTTTTGTGTCTCCTGTCCATTAGGTTAACTGTATCTTAGATTTAGTCTGCCATGACTAGATGAGTAGCAGAAATTGTTGTCATGGTTCTGTAATTTTATAATGATGTGCAATGTTTATTTGCGTTTTATGTTGTAAGAGCTTTATATTTTTATCTGTTATGACTCTGTAATTTTATAGCAATGTGTTATGATTATCTGCGCTTTATATGTTGTAAGAGCTTTTTGCTCATCTTTTATTAATGGAATGATGAAAGTCTCACTTCAAAAAAAAAAACATCAATAGTGGAGATTAATTTGTACATAAATTTTGTGCATGGGTTACGTGCAAATAATATATATTATTGGTGCATAAAATAGAGAAGATATAAAATATTTAATTTTGGATGAATAAGAATACACAAAGAAACAAAACTCAAAGATTACGTTCATGCATATGGTATAAAAGGAAGATCGAGAGAGATATGCACGTGTTGCATTGAGTAGTCGAGATTCATTTTCTCCATGATTGCACTCCAGCACGTCGAAATAAAAAGGGTCCTCTAAAATGCTTAAAAGTTAAAACAACTCAAAATCCTTTTGAATTATTCTCGACAATTCATTGTTAACGTGCAAGTCGTGGGAAATTCCAGGCTGACCGGCCAATATGCTTTTTCTTCTCTTCAACTCCATATATAATTAATTCATGTCGCTTTTACTTTCACATTGAACTATATATATGATTCTATGAACTACAATCGTCTGTGGGAGCAGCTTCATAGTTCATAGGGTGCTTTGTGTCTCTGATTGTGGAGTTAGTTATCATACACCCCATCTCTACACTATTTCCTATCAAAAGTCCAACCCCATTATTCAGGGCGTAACTACGATATTCTACGTGGAATGTTGAAATTTCGTAAATAAATTAAATAGTACATAATAGATATTTTGTGTGGAAAGTTCGAAGTAAAATAAAAATAGAAAACTTCCTTTTTTAATACAAAAGTTTTCTAATTTACTATAAACATGTACAAAGAAAAAAAAAATTCATGTTTAAAATAAAAAATAAAAAATGATTGAAATAAGACTATAAGAGTTGACCTGTCATATGGGGCAAAATATTAAACGTTTCACAGGGACCACGGTATAAGAAGTAGTATTTTTTATAAGAGTTAAAATTTTTTTTGGAGTTACTCATAAGTTTATTGACAATTTTTGATAATTTGGAGAAAAATATTGATACAATTTTTAATTTAAGAGGATCATTAACAATAGGGTGAGATGTGTATTTTTTCTGAAATAAAAAATTAAAGTTCAGGGGCTGAATATTTACACCGACAAAATTTCTTGGTTTTTTGGTCAAGTAAAATTTTTTTGGTCAAGTACGCAGACAAAAGCTAAACAAGATTATCTAAGAATTTAAGTAATATTCATTACCTACTCCAAGAAAAGAAAAAAGAATAAGAATAAGACTTGGCCATCTCTGATTGTCAAGCAAGTTTCTTCACTTGTCCAATGTCTTGTAAAAACTTTCTAGGCGAGCACAGAACCAGCATCCAAAGGTCACCAGAAATCAATAAAGACAAAAGATGGCACAAACTTCGATTGTTGTCAATCTTTTTTTTTTTTTTGTAATTGATTGTTGTCATTCTTGGACCATGACAATTGCAGCAAGATCTTTTTTTTCTTGGATATTTTTTATTGTATAAAGAAACCAATGTAAAATTTTAATCCTCATATTTAACGTGGAACTAACTTCTTAAAATGTTACAATTTTTTGTACTCAACTTTTTGATGTCATCTTACTGTGGAATTAACTTTTTGTTATGTGATCATAATCTCTCGTAATCAAATCTTTGATGTCTTTGATAGAGATTATATCATGACGTGTTTTGGAGCTACATATAATGTTATTACTCAAAAAGATGACTAGTCAAATTATAATTAAAGTTTTATAAAATTACTTATAAAACTCAATCTTACATAATAAAAGACAAATACTTAATATTCATGAACACTTATATATATATATATATAAAAAAAAATCATAAGCACTTTATAATTTATCAACTCAACGTGGATAATCTACCCATCTAATATATAAGACTAACTTTGCAGGTGTCAATGAGCTCTTTGATACTATGTCATGCGTGCGACATGCTTAGTTAAGGTTTAGTAATCATTAGTGCGGGAGTTGCATGTATCTGAGACGAAATGATCAAAAATAGACGTAAGAAAAAGAAAAGAGGAAAGAGAAAAATAAACAGAATTAAAAACAAAAAGGAGGAAGTGAAAGTTTAGCCATCGAGAAAGTTTCTTTCTTAATCATGTTTCATGATGAACTAACAAAGATGAAGCACTACAGGACAAGCTACATATAGAACATAACATATCATATGAATGAATTATCTGATCACATGAAAAAACTAGATGTCGACCGACGACAGTGATGTACTGAATGAGAGCTCAAAGTACCAAATACAAGCATACGCTGTGAATAAAGTACTGAATGAGAGCTCATGTGATGCCAGTCGATGTGAATCCCCCCAAACTTTGATTTAAATGAGCAATTAAATGTTCCATCTAGATTGGTATCCGATTGAACTTCAGTGCTTTCTTGCCGTTGAAATTAATTATGGCTGTACTCACAAAAAAAGAAAAAGAAAAAGAAAATAATTATGGCTGTGATATGTGATATCAACATCATCCATGTGAAACAGTAGTTCATTGTCACCATCACCATTTACTTGCTGATGAGATCAATAATGTCCATAAGGACTCAATCTACAATAACAGCATCAGCCATATGCAGATATGGACGTCTGTCTAATTCTGAACAAAACATAAACATTATTTAGTATGTAACTATCATGGTCACCTGCATTACTTTACTAAAATGGGTGTTCGTACAGTTTAGGGCTTCTTTTTTGATAAATCAGGAGACCCCAGTATGCGTTTCAGGGTAGGAATATGCACAAGGACTGTAAAGTTGTCCTCCTCCTTTTATTAGGTTAGCTTCCAGCTTTTTTCTCACCACTGAAAATGCTGTAAATGTCGCTACAGATGGCCACTGTGCTCGATGAGACAGCTAAAAAGATCATTACCCATGATACTAGTCTGTCATTCTTTGTTGCTATTCCATGAGTGTCCCTGCACAACAGCAGATATAATTATTTTCATTTAAAACGTTAAGAAAATAAGGACGATCAGTTTATGACACAGAAAGGAGGTGTTTTAGATCAATTTTCTCACAGTTTGTCCTCCTATTATTATAATTTTTTTGAAAAAAAGAAAAAAAAAAAGAAGTTTTCTCACACAGGTTGCTTGAATATGAGCGCTAGACCCCTTTAAGAACATCAAAACTTCGGTAGAATTTGACTACAAATGAAAACGCACTTAACTCTACAAGACATTAACTTCACAGATACACTTTCATCATTCAGCTCTTTCTATGTCCATATCTTTAATCAAGTCAAAATCGGACATCATTTATATTCACAGCATTAAACCGAGTTCAACCTGAGAGATGCAGAGTAAAAATGCTGTAATGATCTTATACAGGACTGCTATACACCGTTTAGTTTAGAATCATACAACAGTGGTCCTATCATTGACAGCCACCTAACTAGCGAAAGAGTAAACAAACACTAGGAAAAACCTTAAGAGTGTGACTATAAATTTAAACTAGATATGCATTTCCTTCTATTTATGCGGTAGTGAAAATAAGCACAAATATACATTATTATTAATGTCATTATTTTTTAGGCTAAAGAGTGTTGGTCAAAACAATAAATCATCTAGTCTTCAAGTTTTGGCCAATGTATGAGCTAAAATGCAACTAGTAAATCAACGTGGTTAGTTTTGCTTACCTAAGAGCGATTGCGGATGGAAAGATGAATCCAACAGCAATGGCAGCTGTGGCACCAGTGAACTGAAACGCATCCCAAATACTAGGCACAAAGTTGGCTCCCACAAAGATAAAGCCCATGAGAACTGCAGTTACTGAGAAGAATCTCTGGTTGTCAAACGCAATGGGAATGGCATAGGGAAAAAGAAGACCATCTAGGTTGAGGCGAAGTGAGAAAAACACAATCGGAAAAACAAGCATCAGGTGGATGCCATAGCTCACCCTAACGACGTCATCAAGTACTGAGCTATATGGAATTCCAAGATCGCCATCAAAATTAGCAAGTACATCATCTAGTGTTTGATCCCCAAAAAGAAGAAATCCAAAGAAGCTGGTAGCAATGTAAACAGATGAGCATAGTGTGAGCGACATTCGAACTATTGACTTCATTTGAGAGGAATCTTTTAGTTCATTCTCTATCGGATGAACTGCAAAAAGCATTTGAGCAAGTTATTAGCCAAAAGGTTACAAGTCGAAGCAAGAAATTAACACCAATTGGACATCTTCCAAATCTTGATTTCATAACAAGCCTAAATGGCCTACACCACCTTTGTGTGTGGGGGTGTATGCGTGCTTCTGAAGAAGAAGAAAAAGAAGAGCAATGACCATCCATTGAGGCCTTTTACAGGAAATACAGTTGCCAAGTCAAGTTATGGATCACAAAGATAAGTGGTTGTTATTGCGACACTTTTGCAAACCCAGCTGACTATTTGATAACGAGGCAAAACACATGTACTAAAAAAGTATTTAACCCCTAAAAGTAAATTGAAAAGTATTTTATTCTTTTTTGTTTTAAATATCTCATCATAGTAAAAACATCAAGTACTATGAGCCTTTTTGCCACTAACAGGTTGACATGACTTCTTAAACCAAGAATTTTTCAAACAGAAAACACATCTAGGTATTTCTCGAATATCCTTTCCAAATGATATCAAAATGCATTCATAACATTTCCATATTAGCAAAAAAATACTATTTTTGTCCATCACGATGTTATGAGAATATAACAAATGAAATTGAGTAGTTGAGAGGAAAAAAAAAAATTGAGCAGATTCAACCCCTAACATTATGGATAAATATATAAGGGGGTGGTCAGTAACTGCTGTCATAGTTGTTGTGAACTTAAATGAGATTCCAAAACTTACTATTATGGTGGCAGATATAGGCAGTGACTAGAACTGGAATAGTCGTGAAAAGCTTCCAAAATGATGCCTGATTATCAAGTTCAGGCATCAAACGAGGCATCCCAATGCTCCCCTCCATCATTTTAACAGTTGCTATTCCTGCCGTGACTGCCACAAATACAATCGCCAAACCCACTGACAATGCTGAAGTGTATCTCAAGGAATCTAACATCACCAATAAAATACAGGCACATAAATCAATCAACATTTCTCACAGCTGTTGGGCCAGTTAACAACAAAAACTAGAAAGGTGAATGCACTCTGACACATAGGCAAAGTTCTGCAAGTTTATACGTAGATATCCTACAATCAGATATCATCTTGAAGAGACATGGAAGAAACTAATTTAACTTCCTTTAACTGTGTACCTGGTCAAGTTAATAGATTTGTAAAGGAACTCTACTGGCAATTCTTCACTTGTGCACATTACTCTGATAGGACTACCAGAACTAAACGACACAGCTCAAAAGATTTTGAACTAAATCATAAGCGTAAGAAGCCAAAGACCAGTGGCAAACTCTACTTTTCTTGGAAGAAGAGAAAGAGTAGTGTCTAGCAACAGCCAGACATCCATAGCCAACCCTATAGTCTCCAGTAGTGTCTAGCGACAGCCAGGTAAACAACAACCATATGATAAACAAAGAAATCATGCCCTCAATTCAAAATGGGAATGACTTCGTAATCCTATCAGGGTTACCAGACTAAAATGCATTGAGTATCAGGTACCATAGATAAGATAATATAAACAAACACATGCATAGTTAATCTGGAAAGTAGAGACCCACCAACGTGCTTGAATGAAATGAGAGGAGCAAAAACAAAGAGTGTAGTGAGAAGCTGTAAGGAGGAGCGTGTGGTCCACCAATGCTGACCAAAACATTCTTCCACCACACCTGAATGCCGCACCCCATCTGACCATGTCCCTGATAACACATCACCTGCACACAATTGCATAGTAATTAAAAGCACTAAATAACGTCATAAGAAAAAGAAAATTCCAAAATGGTTATTTTCTTTGCTGATCACATATGCAAGCAATTCAACCAATGAAACTAATAACATGATGAACAATGAGGGACTTAGTACAACTGTTTGAGAAGATGTTAACTAGCTAGGCTGTTCAAACCGGCATAAGTTAGCAATAATTTCATGAAGCCTAACTATAAAGCCAACCTCAACCTTGATGACAAATGAAAATTGCACGTTGTTTTAATTAACAAATTAAAACATGTGACCAAGATGCCTTAATCATGACCACGCTTTGGCAAAGGCATCTAATGCCACAAAGGTGTCTTAATATCAACCCCACAAAGGCGTCTTAGATGGGCTTGCCTTCTATATGCCCTGGTCAAGTTTTTCATGCCTGCCAAACTGGAGACAGGGCTCAGGATGCCCATAGAGCATGGGGTCATAAGCTCAACAGGAAATGCCTTTGAGGGTTGTAGCTTGGATGGATTAAACGAGGAAAACACTGTGGACAATACTCCTTAGGGCTTACTTCTTGACCATAACCTTTCATACTTTGATATCAGCATGTTCCTACTCTGAATGATATATGTGATTCCATCTACTGAAAATGTCAAATTGTGATCCTTGTCACAATTACCCTATAAAGGACAGATGGCTTTTCATGAGACTTAGCAAATTATATCACTTGTCATAAAAGTTAAAACTCAAAACACTTGCGATCAATATGACACAAGTGGGTCATAAGACATATTATCAACTAAAAGCTCAGGATCCCAAAAGGTTACATCTCATACCAGAAGGATTTAATAACCTTCCCTGGCAGTCTTGATTCTTGAACAGACCTTGTGACATTCCCCTTCTTTGGGTTCTCATAACTCAAAATTCTCATTGGTCCACAAGCACTTTACCCCTCTAATATTTCTATATTCCTAGGTGACTCCCTCTGCTGACATTTATGTGTGATTGCATTGCTTTTGTTCTCCTAGCTATAGTCCTTACGTGCGTTCATTTATGTTGTTGATGCCCCTCTGCTGATTATCTTTGCTAATTAACTCGGATTTCACTTGGATTAATTGCTGCCCCAGAATAAACCCTTAAGCAAAAACTCCCAATTTAGCGCCGATACTACCAATCTGAACCCTACAGCTGCCTTAGACTCTAGTCCCAAAAAATTAATTGGTGCTGTCATAAAGGAGCCATAGGACCCATATCAAAATCCCAACAGAAAAATTGACCAAAATCTTTACGCAAGAAAAAAAAAAAGGTCCATACCGATGATGATCATGTAAACAACGAGCATGCCCAAGTTATTGACTACAATGCAGACCTGCAAGAGGGTCCGCCCGACTCCACCGAAGGCGTCACCGACCACACCCGAGTACGAGGCGGACTTGGAGGCCCGACTGAACCTCAGAATCATGTCGATGGACGACTCCGTCAAGACCGCGCCCAGGAAGATCATGATGAGCCCCGGCACCAGCCCCAGTTGCTTCACGGCTGCCGGGAGAGCCATGATCCCCGCCCCCACAATCGTCGTGGAGAGATTGAAAACTGCGCCTGAGTACGACGCGCCTCCGAAGGCCGCCTCGCGGTGGTCATGTTTCTCGGGGAGGAGAAGAGGGGCCCGAGGGCTGCGGCGGTACTTCCGGTCCGTTGATGGCAGAATCGTCATTTTCTAAGAATTCGCCGTTTCGCGAGCGACGTTGGGTGAGGAAGGAGGGGATTCGGGAAGCGGAGATGTTCACGCGGGAGAAGGAGTGTACAAAACGGGCATTCGGTGGTGGGAAGCTAATGGGATGATTACGCGTGTACGTTCTGGACACGCGTACGATCAGAGTTCAGAGGAAGTGGAAGCCATGTCTTCATCAATCTTAAAATTTGCTTTTGTGCGATGCATGTTGCAACGGCTACATATGTTGCTTTTCAATCATTAGTCAGCACAGCACCGAACAGGAGGAGTTCATGCTCTTTTTTTTGTTTTTTGTTTTTAAAGTACATTTTAAACAAAAAAAAAAGAAAAGAAAAACAGCCTAGACCGCAACGGGGGTGGATTTTACCACTAACAACAATTAGGATGGAAGGGGGAGGAAAATGGTAATGACAACCTCCAAATCATCTTGTTTACCCTTTTATGAGCCTTAATCCTTTTGGTTGAGTGGAAAGAAACTTTTAACTTACATTTACTACTAATTAATCGGTTCAAATTTGGAAATATCACTGTACTAGTTTCTTGTAGCTATGAATTGAGTTTTTGTTAGTCTCAATATTGAAAATTAAGGAAAACCAAATAAATTAAGAAAAAATGAAGAAGAGCGTGGGGTATAATTTAATGCTTGGAACTTTAACGTTTTATTGAACCTTTCAAATTTGAATGGAACTCGTTTATCTCTTACATCAAAGAAGCGCGGCCTTGTCGTGTCAAATGGATGTTTGGGCCCCATCATTACTGCAAAAACAAAGCTGATCCCCTTTGAAACGTTTCAAAAGCCAGCTCAAGGGAGAAGACAAACCATTGATCCCCAAGTCGCAGAATGGGCGGCAACAAATTGAAATTTTTAAAGTACATTTAGATTTGTTACTAAATAATATTCCAGAACAGAAGCGATTTTCTTCCATCTTAAGCAAATTTTCCGATATAACTTTTAACACAGATGCTGACTAGGTGTTTGGATGGAAGGAAGTGCTGAGAAGTGAATAGAAGAGAAGGATTAAAATAAAGAACCAACTCTCAAGTTTAGATATTTAGGTGAGAAAGAAGGATGGAAAAGGGCAGACCTTTTACCATTTTTTATTTCGTAACATGATAAAACCCCCAATTATAATAAGTATATTTGACTACAAGAATCCAAACTGACAAAAAGAAGATATACTTCACTTCTCACTACTTCTCTTCCCACCACTTCACTTCTGATCATTTCTTATCTACCCAAGTTGCCAAACATAATGTAGAGGTACAACTCCCTGTGCTTCAATCGCCGATGAAGACACTTAGAGCTTATTTTACACTAAGCCTTTAGGTGAGAGAGTGAACCCAGTCCAGTGCACGAGGAAGGATAATAGAACCATGGGACTACAGCTATGTTTGGCAACCATTTCTCTTCTTTTCTCCCCCCCAAAAAAAGTCAAACCCCTTCCTTCCACAATACTAAATAATTTTCTTCACTTTTCTCTCCTAAAAAATTAAAAACTTATTTCACCTTAGTATCGAATCAATCAATTCTTTTCCCCTTTCTATTCTCAAAACTCTTTATCAAACACACTAACAGTCTTTCAGCTGCACTGGAGAGCTATCAAGAGAGAGCGAGGCAAAATAACGTCTGAAAATATCCTTGGCCAAGGTTATAATACCTTATCCCACCTACTCTTAAAATTGGGGTTCATACTACTTGTACCTTATCTTGCAAGAATAGAATTCCAGTTACAACAAAAAAGCCGCACTTTGCAGCCATCAATCGTTAATTCCAACCCCTTCAAAAAATAATTTGCCTAACTTCCTTGACAATGCAACTATGCAAGGAGCTTCTCTATTCTTAAAAATCCCTTTGCCTGACTGAAATCAACTCTCTGGATATGTGTAATTCCCAAACTTACTATGTAATATATTTCAATGGTTCTTCAATTAGGATCCACCAATGTCTCCCAAAAGTGATAATCAACATATTGACAGTGTGAAGAGAAGACTCTCATTTGGAACTAGTCCAATTATTATTATTTTTTTATGCAGCAAAACTAGCAAAACAAATTTGGTAACCTCCTTAGATGGGCTTTGATTAATCAGGTGAGACATAAACCAAAATGTTTGACCCCATTCACTATATGCATACCATATGGCCCAAGGCATATTTCTATTCATGGAATTCACGTCAGAACAAATGGAACATATTTGCATGAGAAGGTTTTCTACACATAATATCTAAAGTCAGCAAAAATGGGTCATTCAATTGTACTTTGCAGAGAATGTTGTGGCAGAAACCACGATAATGGAAAGGAAAAAGGTTAGCATTACGGAGTTGATAAATTACTCCTGTCAGGAGGAAGGGCCTTAAGCAAGCTGTAAGGACATATATAACTTACAAATAACACAGTTAAAACTTACAAGCACTGCTGTCAACTTTCTCATCCCCAATCAACGTTTTCTCTTTCTCTTGGAATCTGGATCTGAGTGTGAAGCTAGCAACTTGGCCCCTATTGCAGAACTCCATAGAGCCCTTTCTACATCTGATGGTGAGAAGGAATCGCATTCTGAACTTAATTCCTGCAGATAATCTTCCACCAGATACTTAAAACAAAGTCATAGTCCATAAAAAAGTGGAACTCCAACTTTGACTACCTTGTACAGTTCATTGACAGGAGTATACCCACATGGAGCAAGTGCATATATGATTTGATGCGTTGTAAATCTAGATACTAAAAAGAATGTTTCAGTAAACACCCTGCTAAACTAAACTGAAATAAGAATTTTATATGGTAATAGGTCAAGGTACACTCATCCATCATTTGAAACACTAATCACACAGTGTTTGGCGTTATAAATCTAGATACTAAAAAGAATGTTTCAGTAAACACCCTGCTAAACTAAGCTGAAATAAGAATTTTATATGGTAATAGGTCAAGGTACACTCATCCATCATCTGAAATGCCAATCACACAGTGTTTGAACGAATACATTAAGTGTGGTTAGTGTTTTGTGAATGACTATTTTATTTTATTTTACTTTTATGGATAACTGGTAAGTTACACACGCACCTAGTGGTACTTGAACCCATGACCTCATCCTTGACCTTGCTATAAAGTGAAGAAGTACCATTTCAGTTAAATCTCATTGGTGAGTAATTGTACTATTTTATACATCCTGTCAATGAGTAATTGTAGTCCAAGTCAAATAAAATTTTGCTCTAACATGCAAGATAGGAGAGACAACTAGCTACCATGCCACTGAAACCGCAATTAGCATTGAGTTTAAAATCATGAAAATAAACACAGTTTATTCCAAATATCAGAGCTGTGATCTGCCAGGAGACATCAGAAGCCACTAAGTTAAGCAATCTAATAATTGCCACAGCCTCACTCCCCAAAATGACTTGGTTTTATAACAATGGTTAATAGCAATCCCTGTCAAGGAGGTTCAGCCTAGCACTGTGCGGGCGGGCCGGTTAATAACCGGCCCGCTCCGTCATCTAGCCGCCCGGCCGTGTTACGGGTGGATGGCCCTTCCAACAATTTGTCCATAACAGGCAGATAGCTGGGGCTAGGGTAGGCAGAGGCAGCTATTCTCTGCCTCACGTCCCATTTAATCTATGGTATTATACTACGCCCCTCCCCCTCTCACCACATTTATCCAAGTGGAGAAGCCCGTTCTGCTGAACCAAGTTAGTGAAGCATGTTGTGTCAAAAAATGCCGGTGTTGGGTCCAAGGATGCGAGGTTTAACTCCCCTTCATTGCTTGGACATCTGGATTTAAGCTTTTCTGCAATTGCTGGGTCGATGTTGTTCTTGTTGTAAATGCAGTCCCTGAAGGCAGTGCACCGCACAAAGCCTAGGGTCTGGCCACCTGTGAGTGCAACAAGTCTGTTTCATTGAGGCCTTGCTTTTTGAAGTTGTCAATCAATATGGGGAGGTCCAAGGTCGGCACCTGGATGTTGGTGTTGGCTGTAGTTTGATGCGTTTGGTTCACCATACACATTAGGCGGATGTGCGAGCGGATTGCCCGCCTGTGGGTGGTGACTCAAACCACCCTCTGTCTAGGGCGGAGACGGAGGCGGATTTAAGCCAAAAACAGCTCGTCTTGGGCAGTGTACACCCCTAGCTCAGCCTCTTAAAATTCTGCAGATACTACCAACTTTATGATATTAGCACAGGCTTGTCTTCTGTGAACCCACCCGAACTATCTCCCAAGCACCACCCAACTTGAATTAAATTGCGTCAACGCCACCTATAATTTTTTTTCATGATCTTATACTAAATTTCTTAATTTACTAAAACTGACACCTGCTCCACTGCGTAAAACATTTCGAAGTCTGCTTCAAAATTTTCAAATGTGTTGATATTCACCTATGATCAACATCTTGAGCCTTGTTAGTGATGCAAATAACTTTGTTTTGACAAGGAGTGATGGGTTCCCAAGCAGTTTGCACCTTTAACAACCCTTAAAGTTGAGCAAAGAAAGCTATGTTCTAAGAAAGAATCAACTGCAGCCTTATTCTTAACTAGATCCTTGCTAATTGCTATAATTTTTGGTTAAAAGTAAATGTTCTATTACTAAGGTGCAGGTTGAGATCATCATAGGTTCAAGATCCACCAGTGCATATGTAACTTACCAATCAAGTAAAAAGAACCTAGAAAGATTTGCCAAAAGCCACAAAAATATTGCAGTACAACAACAAAGAACCTGTGTGTGTCCTGTGACCATTATTTGATTATTCAACCAAATACATAATATTCAGAATCCCAACAGTCAGCATGCCGGAAACAAGAATTATTTTATAAAGAAAATAGTCCAGAAATTGGATTAGAAATATATTGAAAGAAAATACACTCAAATTATCCATAAGCTCAGATGAAAAAGGACATTATTCGTAAAAGAGTTTGTCCTTTTTCTTTTTTGTCTTTTTTGAAAAAAAAAAAAAATTGACACCAATGTCGGAGTAAATTGTTATAAAAAGAGTTATCTTCGGGGTAAAGAAATTCTGTAAAGCAAATGAGTGGGAGAGGAAGTCCATAGGATAAATCCAAAAGGTACTCGACCTACATATGCATAACTTTTCATTAAGATAGTGAGATATCAATCCCCCAGCTTTGTTTTCCAACAAACTACAATAGCCCTCAAATGATATGCAAATTAGGCTTTCAAATTTTCTGATGAAATTCACCTTGTGGTTAAAAAAAAAAACATTTACAATCTCTAGTGCCACATTTTTTTTTATCACATCAATATAGTAGAGAAACAAATAATAACAGTTGATTATTGCAATCCAACAGTGCCCTTGCCTCAGATAAAGCATTTATAACAGCAAGTAAATACTTCCAGGCTTTTTCTCGCCTCAAACACACATGAACATATAATTAACAAGTAAGAGACATTCACTGACCTTTGCCTTATTCTGGAGCTTATCCGCGAATAACAAGTACTGCTTCAGTGAATAATCTTTTGAGTTACCCAGAGCCGCCACCATGGCCTTTTCACCAACATTACAACAAATCAACAACTAAAACTTAAAATCCAAAATCAACAGCAACGTAAACAGAATTCATAAAGTAATAAACACAATATACGGATTCAGGTCCAATTATCACATATATCAATCACTCGGTCTTGTGACAACTACCCGACGTGTGACTTAACCACTCACATATAATCAACACAATATTTAATTAAAATCAAACCCTGGTTCTACCTCATCGGACATGAACGGAGCCAAATCCGGCGCGTAAGCGGCCAGAACGGCGGAGGCGGTGGCGGGACCGACGCCTTTGAGCACCGTAAGCTCGGAGACGGCCTTGGAGACATCAGGAAGAGATTGAAACGCTTTTGAGGATGCCGAATTCACTGAGGCCTCGTCCAAGGACGAAACAAAGTCCAACAAACGCGGCCTGAATGAAATACACGTATACTCTTATGTTAACATTCACACTGCATTTTATTTGTATGTATTTAGAGAGAGAAAGAGAGTACCTCCATTTGCCACGCGTGAGCTTCCACTGCATGAGCTTGGAGAGCTCGGTGGTAGTGATGTAGGGGTTAGGGTTTCGTTGGTGGAGAACTGGAGGTAGTTGGTTGCGGTAAAAGTCGTCCAGGGAAAGTAAATTGGGTTTGTTTAGGGATTCTATGCGAGATGAGTAGGAAGAGAGAGCCTCTTTCCAGAGACCAACCTCAGAGCACTCAAAATTCATTGCTCTACGCCTATCTGATTCTGGTTTCTCAGAGCTTCCCGGCAGCGCAGCTTTTTAATTCTCGATGGTTTCGGTCCCGCCCAACAACAAGCCCATTTGTTGTTGGGCCGACCTCTAGGTTTCAGGTCCAGTAAACGCGAACCCAAGACTTGCACACATCCCTGACCCTTTATTTAACACCACAGTGATCTCCAACAATTTTACTGCCCAGTTGGGCCAGTTCTAGTAATTCGAGTTTCGGAACTCACTGTTCAAGTAGGTTTTAAGTAGCTTGTCCATATGTTCGGGCACGTGGCCTATAAGAGTTTTCTTATATTTGCTATCCAAATTCTTAACAAATTACTCAGAGTTTCGAATTCATGTCATGCGATTTTAAAATTTTAAAGAACGATGCTATTTAGTATGTTGTTATACGATTTGACATATAATTAAGATGACGTAACAGTAAAATTAATATATTTTCTTTTTTAACAAATGTTGATCTAAGAACATATTATTAAATTATTTGACAGTGGTATAACAGCTTATTAAATAGTATTACTCAATTTTAAATGATGTGACAACATATTTATCATTAAACTTATAAAATCTAATCTTAACTATAAAAATATGTGTTTTAATTATTTTTTTTCCTGAATAAATATGTGTTTTACTTACCAAAAGAAAGGATTGTGAAATGATCAACATTGAAATTTTTTTGAAGTGTCGATTAATCAAAAGCTTAACTTTATGATTGGAATCAGTGATGTCATACCAATTATTTTTGTTATTATTATTTGATTTGGGAGTTCATTAATTATAATCATACATATATATTCCGACAAATAAATTGTAGTATATAATATCTATTTTGGCTTTTTAGATTATGGATGGTAGTAACGTTTTTGGCCGTGTAATCCAAGATTTGGACCACCATGGTCCATGGATAAATTACTTTTGTCCATGGTAGTAACGTTAACGTTTGTGGCTGCTGCTCTAGTCTCATAAATTACTTTATTTGCCCTTTTGTTTTCTTGTGTTTTTGTGATACTGAGACACCAAAATCATTTGATACCGATCCAACGGCAAATAGAGGCTGAACCCTGCCTGTTAGTCTGTTACGTGACCATCCCATAATTTTTGAGATAAAAAATAATAAAAAAAAAGGTTTAAGCCTAAAGCAAAGACTTTAGGGGTTGACCTTTATTTTTTTTAAAAAAAAAAAAAAATCTAGATGATAAATTTGAGTTCACAACTAATTATCTAATGTTTTAAGGACTCGTTTGGTTGTCAAATTTGATTTGATTTTATTTAATTTTTTGTTGACTTCACGGATACTAAAAAAAATATAGTTTTGAAATTATATTTGAATGGTTTAGAAAATATATTTGATAAAAAATTATAATAAAATATTATATATTAATTCTTAAAATATATATATAAAAAAAAAAAAGGCTAGGGTGGTTCGAAAACCACCCCAGGGGTGGCGCGAACCACCCCCGAAATTACTTCAGGGTGGCTCGGCCACCCTCCGAATCAAATAGGGGTGGCCGAGCCACCCTCGAAATTTTCTTCCGGGGTGCCAAATCACCCCCTAGGGATCGCGATCCATCCCTGGGGTGGCTTGCCCAGCCCTTCAATTTTGTTTTCTTCAGTTTTTTTTTTTTTAAATAAAAATATTATTTTTTAGGTTTGGTGGAATAAATTTAAGTTGAGTTGAATAAATTTGAGATGTTGAAAATAGTTAACTTTTGAGAAGAATTGAGTTCAGCAAAAAAAAATTTGCTCCCCAAACAATTAGATTTTTATTGATGACAATTTTTGAACAAAAAAGCTTCGACAAATATAGTCCAAAACTATGAACTTATAAGTTATTTTAGACATAATCGACGGCACACCTATGTACAAGTTCGATTATAGATCAAATTTGTAACAAACAGACAAATTTAAAGACATAAAAAGTTCAAATCACAACACAATTATTAAACTGAGTGTGATTTTGTTATCCAAATTTGTTGTTTACCATAGATTTTCGTTTATTTTGTTTCTACTTTTCATTTTAAAGTTATAAGATGTTTATCTTTGCTTTATTAGAATAAAAGTTTGTGTTTTTATGGAAGAAGGCCATGTGAGAGTGAAATATATTCGAAAAACTCGATACCCTTGTCTTTGGGTTTGTAAGCAAGGTGATGCACATTTAAAATATTTTTCAAATAATTTGTGTTTTTATGAAGTAAATTCCTATGAGAATAAAATATATATGAAGAACTGTAGGAGACAATATCAAATAATTTGTTTTTTTTTTTTTCCTCTTATTTGGAGTTTTTTATATTTAGTTGAATTGGTTTCTGATGAATGTTCAAAAAAAAAAAAAAGAAGAAGAGCACACATCTTTGAAACTAATGCTTACTGAATGGATTATTTAATTTATTTTCAAATGCGTTGTGATCAATTGTCACAATTTCAAACATGAAGATCGTTGTCAGAATTTGCAACAAGATGAAGGATGACTTTCTTGCCAATTATTTAACTAGCTACAGTAGGAAGAAATCGTTGAAATTTTTAGCATAAAACTGTTAATAGATAATTTTTATTCTTTTAACTTTATCAGGCCCCACTGTTATAGGAAATTTGTGATTTTTTTTTATTTTTATATATCTATGTCCAAATTGACTACGTACGTAGATTTTGGTAGACTCCTACTCCTATTTAATTATAAGGTAATATTTACATATAAATAATGCCATTTGAAGCTTTTTTTTGACGTATAGACTATAGCATGCGAGGATGAGTCATGCTAGGCGTTCGTCTGACGCCTAGCGTTTGTTTTGGACTAAAAAAATAAAAAAAATGGCTTCTTCTTATTAAAAAAAATATGTTTAAATTTATTAAATCTCTATTTTTTTATTGTCTAAGGTTATGAAATGGGGATAAAATAAATTTGAACATGTTTTTTGTTAAAAAAATTCTTTTTAATAAGAATTTTTTTTTTTTTTAACAAAAAAACAGGTTCAAGCTTATTTTATCCCCATTTCATAATCTTAGACAAAAATAAGATAAAAATTAATAAATTTAC
>FXXK01000019.1:1016457-1053446 GCA_900184695.1 Betula pendula | reverse complement strand
TATGAAATGGGATAAAATAAATTTGAACATGTTTTTGTTAAAAAAATTCTTTTTAATAAGAATTTTTTTTTTTTTTTAACAAAAAAGGTTCAAGCTATTTTATCCCCATTTCATATCTTAGACAAAAATAAGATAAAAAATTAATAAATTTAAAAAATTTTAATAAAAAATATAATTTTTTAATTTTTATTTTTTTTTCAACTAAAACGGACGCTGGCCGTCGTCACACTCTAACTCCTGCGAGGATAATCTTTGCACTAATATAATACTATATAAAGCTAATCTCAATATTCGTTTGACAATAACAACATGACATTCTAACAATGAGTTGTATATTCTCATCTCACCTCCAAATATTATAAATAATAATAATAAAAATATTATATAAAATAATGCCATTTAAGCTTTTTCTACGTATATACTAACAGCATGCGTGAATTCTTTTTTTTTTAATAAATTATTTTAATATTCAGTAAAAAAAAAATAAAAATAATAAATAAAACTTGCCTTCAATAAGTTTAACAGTTATCTAAGTCGAGATAATCTTTGCACAAATAATAACCTATATAAAGCCAATCTCCAATATTTGTTTGACAAGAACATATAAGAGTATTTATAGCAGACTTCATATATTTTGTTCTCTTCTTTAAATTTAGAAAAAAGTTCAAAAAAAAAAAAAACACAGAAAGTCACTCACAGTAGTACCATATTTTCCTATTCCTTAATAATGCTACAGTACTACATGCATTGGGTTGCACTGTAGCTTCTCAATGCTTATTATAATCATAAAAATTCTCCTCACTCATCTCACGCTGCTTCTTCTTCTTCCTTTGTTCCAAGCTAGAAGATTGCTTCTTCTTCTTCCTTTATTTCAAGCTTCGAACAGCAGACGAGAGAAATCCAGATGAGAGAGAGACCTATTGGAGATCCAAACGGAGACAAGAGAGAGAGAGAGAGATGGAGACGGAGATGAGAGGAGAGAGACGGAGACAAGAGAGATGCAAATGAGAGAGAGATAGAAAGAGAGAGAAGACGAAGACAAGTATCTATAAAAAAAAAAAAAAAAAGTTAAAAGTAAAAAATATTATTTTATTAATGATATAAGGAAATAGTTAAAAAATCATTGTGGAGTGTTTTTAGATAAAGAAGAAAAATAATTAAATTCTCCTAAATTTATAAAAAATGAAGAGAAAATTGCTAAGAATACTCTAACATGAGTTGTATATTCTCCATTCTACCTCCAAATATTTAAAAAAAAAAAAAAAAAAAAAAAAAAAAAAAAAAAACTGAACATTAAACAACCGGAGTTATAGACAGTGACGAGGTCAGTCCTTGAGAAAAAATAAATAATAATAATCTGAACCAACATTCCTTGAACAACTGCACCATTGTGTTTCCGCAGATTTTTTTTAAAATTTTTTTAAATTGAATAAAAAAAATGATTAAAAGAAGAATTTTTCACACTCTTAATCAAAAAAAAAAAAAAGAAAAGGAATTCCGTTATATGAAGAAAGGACAAGTAGATTATTATAAAGAAAACAACAACGAAATCGATGCTCCGTGATGGACGATATCAATTATTCCTCTGTCGATTTCTCTTTTATTTTTTTTCTGGTAGAAAATCTAATAATGATATATGGTCCCCCAGTATTCTGTCTCACTTCAGTTGTTTCGACAAATTAATATCAACGGGTCATTTTCTCTAAGGCTATTATTAAAGAGAACATGGACGTAGCTGGAAAATGTTTATAAATTGCTTATTCGATCTTCAATGTCCAAAAGAATCAAGTATTTGCTTATTTTTCATGAAATGTCTATATTCCCAAGTAATATACACAATTTGAAAAGCCTGTAAATGACCCACGGGTTTTGGACAAACTATTCTCACGCAATAGTTTCCTTGCATTAATATTATACTGTTCATGAACTTTGTTTTTTTCAAAAAATAATATTTTTATTTTTTATATTATATCAATTATTTTTTAACAATTTTTTATTACCATTCAAATAAAATACTCACTAAAAAATAAAATTTTTTATTTTTTCATACAAAAAATTTACAACATTCTTTCTACTTTATATCACATCAAAAGTCAATAATCTCCTAACTCCAATCCAAATCATTTGCCAAACACTTCCAATTGGGGACGTTTGGCAAGAGAGCGGACTGTACTGTAGCTGGGTTTTGATTTTTTTTTTTTAAAAAAATATTTTCACTTTTTATATCACATCAATAACTTTTTAACAATTTCTTTTTACTTTTTATATCACATCAAATACTTTTTATTATTATTCAAATAAAAAACTCACTAAAAAACAAAAATTTTTATTTTTTGATACAAAAAATTTAAAACATTCTTTCTACTTTATATCACATCAAAAATTAACAATTTTCTAACCCTAATTTAAATCCTTTACCAAACACCCCAAATGTGTTTCCTTCTTAGGAATGAGAAAAGAATCCGAAATAAATCGAATAATTAAAAAATGCTAACCGTTCAAATACCGGCGCCGGATCTGTTGCAAGGAGCTTTTAAAGATTTTTATTTTTATTTTTTTTTATGTTTAGAGAAAACAATAAAATTTAAAAAATTTGTTATTAGTGCTCTTAAATATTCAATATCCAATATTTATTGGGTTAGGGAATATCTTCTCGCCAAAAGTTCTTTACCAGACAAGTTCCGTCCCATCATGCAGTATTTGCGGAGTCCGCACGGAACACGCCCAAAGATGTGTAACACGCCGGCGTGTGAAAATCCTGAACCTAGTTCCTTCTCCATGTAGGTAGGCAGCTGATTCGGTAACTGTCATTTTTATACGTTGGAGAGTGCTTGGCCTTACCCTTAAGCCAATAAAAAAAAAAGGAAAACATTGCAAAGAAATAAAATAAGAATTATCGAAAAACCTTTCAAACAGAAGTGAAAAGTAGTTCATTTAGCAACAGATTAAGGATCTGTTTAAAATTGCGTTAGACAATAAAGCTTTTAAGGTTAAAAAGAGTTTTCTAGCAAAAACTTCATTTTTAAGTTTTTGTCAAAAGTGCGTTTTAACCATTTTTAGAGTAAAAAGTCATAAAAATATTTTTAAAATTTTTTACCAAACATGTCAACTTTTTGTTTGATACAATTTCTTAAACACTAAATATACATTTTAAACTTTTTAATGCAATTTCAAATAAGCCATAAATGTATTTGAGGGTCGGCACATCTAAAGATGTTAAAAATGGTCTAAAAGTTTTTTTTTTAAAAAAAGCGACTGCTGACAATCCGGTATCACCTGGGTACGGCCAGTCGGAGAAGGGCTGCCTCTGTTGATAGCCAACAAGGGAAGGGCACCTGTTGACTTAAACACGCAAATGACAAATGCTGGTATCCCACCTGGAGTTCTCTCTGTGGAAGTGGAGCATTTCTTAGCAGTTTAGACAATACTTCTTTCAAAGAAAGAAATAATTAATGCGTGTGTGCTGCTGCTGAAATCTTCAACGCATATCCTATATTTTAGAGCTCTTACCTACCTCTTCGATTAATTAATTTATTGTTGTCACTTGTCAACTAACCTTGTGGAACTTGAGCTCCCTAGCTAATCCTTGATGAACCTCAGTACTGGGGCATCTCCACCTCGAACTCAATAATATCTCTCCCTCTCAAAAGATCTCCCAGATTTTGTGTTCCTTATCTATTTGGGCAGCAAAACATTCCTGGTGTAGCATATATTAAAAATGAAATAGAATTTTTTTTTTTTTAAAAAAAAGAGCTGAAGGAATTTAGGATGATTCAGCCTTACAAACTTGGGTTCAATCACTAGAAAGTGCGTTACCTCTTTGTTGTATTAACTCGGTGAACTAAATCATACAAGATAATTACTATTATTAAATAATATTATGGTGAAAATCTTAAGTATACATTAAAAATATATATATATATATATACTATATATACTATATATATACTATATATATATATATACTGTAATCCTCACAAATATATATATAAAAAATTGTTGTGGATTCTAATCCTTGAAAAACTTCTATTACTGCATTTAGAAGTAATTAGAACATGACTTTGTGATGAGCATCGCTGCATGGAAAATGCTTCATTTGACAAACACGTGCATGATTGTTACAACCATAACCTAGAAAAATGAAGACTTAAACGTGAAATATCATGAGCATGCTAGCATAATTAGCATGCATGTTCCAAGTGAATTATCAATATTGAAACACTCAATACTAGACACTTAATTTGTAATAAACTTAATTATTATAACTTCATTTAGACAACTCTAAATCGCACGTTGTTTGATGCGTTGGAATCCCAGGTTCTAATTAAAAACTTACATTTTCCATCTTCATCTTAATTCTTAATCCTAAATCTGAAACTATTGCAACTAATTAATGAGCATAACACGGCTTAACAAGTTCAATTTTTTTGAATGGAAGCTTATATATATATATATATATATTTGAATGTGAACTTTCACTTTTTCATTGATAATAATTATTTAGCAAAAGCTCTTACAATCAAAAGTTAAGACAATAAGCCACAAGCTTCGATAACTATAGCTTAAGATTATGAATTTACAAGTCATAGACAAAGACAAGCAAATATCTATGATATAATCTTTCACATACCTATGTATAACTTCGGTTGTAGATCAGATCTGCAACAAGTAGTCAAATTCAAGGATATAGGCAGACTAATTCGAAGAATGGAAGCTTATATAATTAATACTTCAACGAGCAAATGTTTATATATATAGATTTTGAAGGATTTCGATCAAACTCAAATTAATGAAATAAAGGTTCTAATTTGTATTGGTAATTTTCTTTGAATGCGAGGCGGCTTTTGACCAGTACACCAGATCAATATCTTGGCCCCTTGATTTAAGACCCACAGGTAATTCCTTAAATACAACGTGAACTTGGTGGCGGAATTGAACAAAAACCCAAGAGTAGGTTAGGGTTAAGCCAAAACCCGGCCATCCCGGTGACCCAGCTGTCTTTAAAATTATTTATGGGGAATTATATGGGGCAATGCAAGTACTATTTATTAGAGCTGACCATGATCTCTGACTTATATAGAATGTCCAAATCGTAATTAGGTGAAGATTATAATAATCGAAAGTTGAAAAATATCGTGTACGCCACCTAAAACTTATTATTGTTCCACTTCTACAATTTTGATCAGTATCCTTGTGATCGGATATCAAGCTTGGACAATGGACATTACACTCCAACCACCTTTGTTCAAATTTTAACAATTAGCAATATGAGATTAGATTGAAGGACACTTTCCTTTAAATTCGGCGGAAAGAAAGATTTTTCTACTTACCCTATTGCTTGGGAAATTGACACATTGACCAGTCTTTTAATGACATTACAATGAGTAATGTTATGGACGATTTTTATTATTATTATTTTAAAGTTGATATGACTTTTAAAGGTATTATTAATTTTGTGATAGATCATTATGAGTTTATGCCGAATTATAAATATTAATCACTTACATTTTTGACATTTTTTCAAAGTGAGAACTTAATTTTTTAGACTCACCGTGTATACTCAACAAGCTCTTCCTCATGTGTGAGTACTGCATCACCACATTGGACAAAAATTTATACAAATTGAGTTGTAGAAAAAAATTCTTCAAAGGCAGTCTTTAAAAATGCCACGTATCCCTTAACATGTGAGAATCACGTGATTTTTAATACAATGTGTATTTTTTTTTTTAATAACATTAAAAAAAACATGTGCTTTTCATATGCTCAAGGAACACACAGCACTTTTAGATATTGAGTTGTAGGGATTCATACAACACAAGAGATTCCTACAATTAATCTCATGCGTAGTCATTAGGATTACTTATAGACTATGTGAGTTTGCCCTCATCATGGACATTTGCCCATACTCTAGAAACTCTTGTTTGTGTCCATGCCATTACCCTTTGCCCCTTACTCTAAGAACTTTCATATATGCTCGCACCTTGCACTTTTATCTTTACTTTAAGGATTCAAGGACTCTTGCCCATATGCGCACCTTGTACCTTTGTTTCTACTTTAGGTGACCATTGTCTGTGTTTGTGCCACTCCACCATATTGCACACCACCATTGGCCCTATTATCAATTATTAGGAAGATTAACATATTGAGAAGTCTTTTAGTGAGACTATACTGTAACAGGTTGGGACACCACTCAACCAAAAAACTTTTTAAACCTATTAGTTTGGATTTAACTATTCACACTTGTGACATCTTTATACTTTGAGAACTTAATATTTGTACACTTACACGTATGTATTCAATATATATTAAATTGACATATGTCTTTTAAACATACGAATTTTAAAAATACATGTAAAAATCTTATTCTCTAAAGACAAATATCAATTTTATGAGTAGACAAAATCTGCTAGTACCCGCAATACCCACCCAGCAAATCATGAATTTTGTGTGTGTGTGTTTTTTTTCCTAGTATGGGTTCATTTTCTGGATACCCAGTCGGGTATCGGATTTAAATTCCTAAAAAAACTCGGGTTTTAACCCGACCTACCCCAATTTGAAAAAAATGGTATAAAACCATATTTTTCTATCTAAACCCTGACCTAATTACCTTCCTTCTCTGTAGTACCGCATCTCTTTTGTTTTCTTAGAAAAGTTTGTCTCTCTGTCTCATGCGACCATGCGGGTTTAGATTCTACCTCAGAAAAATGGACGTCTCTCTACCTTCCTTCTCACGCAGCTACATCGTCTCACACCCATGCCGTCCTGCCTCCTGCGCCCACACCGTCCCTCACCCACGTTGTCTTGCAGCCACGTCGTCTCGTGGCCACGCTATCTCGTGCAATATCGTCACAGTTCCCATGCCCATGCTGTCCCGCAACTACGACCACTCCCAAAGTTTGGGTAATACACGATCTACCCCGCTCCACCAAATACGAAACCCGTTGGTTATCGTTTAGTAACGTCGGGTATCGGGTAGTCATTTTTCAAACCTAAAGGCTTCAGGTCGGGTATTCTCAATTCCCGGCCTGTGCCTACCCCTAGTCAATTTAATAAACTGGGAAAAAAAAAATTTGTCCAGACTTAATTTAGAGAAAACTTTGTCCCAAGTTAAATGGCATATCAAATTCCGTTTTTTAACATGCTCAGTACAAAATTGAACAGGTTAAACATAGATTCCACAACAACTATTCGACTACTTATAGAATAATTAATTAATTTTTACCCACTCTTAGTTGACTATGACCGGCTAAACTTTTTTATTCTTTAATTTCTTAGTGGGAGGAGACTCCTAATTCTATTTTTTTTGTTCACGAAGGATGACTAGTAAATTAGCATATATAAAAGAAGAGTTACTGTTATTGTTACTCTTGGTATTTATTTTATATGAGAAATGTTGGTTTCAAATTTTTTACCTAGAAGGGTAAATTCTCTCCGCGAAGGGTCACTAGTAAATTAGCGTATATATAAGAAGAGTTACTCTTCTTGTTACTCTTGGTATTTATTTTGTATGAGAAAATTTAGGGGTTTAAAATTTTTTATTAATTACTAAAATGATATGAAGTTTATTTATTTAAGAGTATCAAAATATTAATGAAAATAAATACTAGAAGTATTAATGAATAAATTTCACATAGTTTTAGTATCAATCATATTTCTCTACAAATATATTGGTTGATACTCGTTTTTAAGTAATTTATTTTTTTAATCTTATTTTTATTAAGTGATCAACAAAAAAAAAAATTTAACTTAAGTGAATGAGTAATGATATAAGTTACCCTTCATGTCTTCCTTGTGTCAACTAAAAATGATGTAACTTTTAAAATCACTATTAGATTAAAAAGCAATAATTATCAATCATAAGTTTAATAATAATTTTAAAAATTACATCACTTTTAATTGACATAAAATAAATATAAAAAATACCGTATATAATTACTTTAAGTGAATTAATGTAAATTAAGTTTGACAAATAAATTTGAAGAGTCAGACGCTGATCCGCAGCATGGAAACGTTGGAGTTGAGCTGTAGCTTGTCCTCGTTACTCGTGAGGCCTATATAAATACGTTCCATTTGTCCCGAAAATCCTCACAGCGAACAACGGTTGAAAAAGAAAAAGGAAAAAAAAAATCACAGCCAGCGAGGAGAGAGAATCACAGGACAATTGCACAAAGCAATAGAGAACCAAACAAACAGAGAGATTACAGCGAGTGAGAACCAAACAAACAGAGAGATTACAGCGAGTGAGACTCGTGGTGGTCTGGGGTGAGTTCGCGCAGGTTGGCATTGGAAAAATGGTGGATCAGAGCTTGTTTGGGTGGATATTCGCCTCGGTGTTGGGGCTTGTGGCGATTTATAATCTGGTGGCCAAGAAGAACCGAGTCGGAGTTTCGTCGGAGGCGAGAAGCGAGGGCATGAAGAGCTTCACCACCACTACTAAAGGAGAATGCAGATCCGGTAACGGAGACGTCGACGTCATCATCGTCGGAGCCGGCGTCGCCGGTGGTGCTCTCGCTCACACTCTAGCCAAGGTGATTTAAGATATTTCTAATTCTCCAGTATTTTTTTTTCTTTTGCTTTCTTGCAGTTTCTAGGCAACCAAGCAGAGATTATAATTTTGATAAATGCGAAAATCTCGTTTCTTATCCAAAACTCTGGCCTACTTTGTGTTGCTTAATCTGCGGTGCACGAGTCGTACCTTGGGTTAATCATTTGCGAGGGTTTTAGCGAATTTCACAGGTTTAGAAGTTTCATACCTACTCTTTTTATGGAATTACAGATACAATATTTTGAATTGGTTGATGATTTTGATGTGACGGTCCTGCCTGGACTATATATTTCGTTTTTCTTAATATAAACCTTTTCAATTTATGATTTGTAGTATTTTTTCTTTTCTTTTTTTTTCTTTAAAAAAAAATGTAAAATCAGTTAGAGTAGTTTACCTGATTTACAATAAAGTATCAAAATGAACTCAAAGTATCTGAATTATGTCAAATTTCAAACTAACTGTAACAGAATCTGTTAAGTTAGTGGATGGAATTTTAGTGTAAGGAGTAAATTGCTTTATTTTTTGGCAGAACCTTTTCAGATACGTGTTTTGATCAACAACTTGAATTAAGTTGTAGCAAACATTCAAAAAAAAAAAAAAACAAAAAAGAAAGAAAGGTTGTTGCAAGAATCTGTCGTGAAAATATCTATTAACATACGCGTTTTGATCCACAACTTGAATGAAGTTGTTGCATACATTCAAAAAAAAAACAAAAAAAGTTGTTGCAAACATGGTGTCTGTCGTGAAAATATCTATTAAGATACGCGTTTTTAATCCACATCTTGAATTAAGTGATGCAAACATGTTCTGTCGTGGTATCACGTTTGTTATATGAGGAGGTTGTTGTTTTGAGTCTCCATCACATATATTTTCGTACAGTTATTTTTTGACATGGGTCTTTTTCTGTGTGGTTGAAAATTTCAAATCTATAGACGTAAGATGGAACATGGCCTTAAAAATTACAATCGTGCGTTTATAGACATAATCGGTAACATTGTTACTTCGTTGATCTGACCAATTCCACTCTTTAAATTATAACTCATAGTCTTGAACGTAGAAAAAATTAATCTTTGCGTGCAACTTTCACTAAATCGAAGTTCACTTTTAGGCTAATTTTTATTCGATTTGTAGTACCATGCATCTATTTGTTATCGGCAAAATAATTCAATATTTTTGGTGGGGACTGACTTTGTACGAGTGGACTTTTTTTTGCAAAACACATTTTTGACTCATAGTGGGAAGATGCTTAAAATTTTGAATGCTTATTTGTTATTTCACACAATTCTGGTTTCGTCACTTTGAATAGGACAAACTGGGCAATGAACCATGTTTTTGAATTAATGACAAATTTTCTACTTTAAACTTGTACGGTACAATCTAATTAATTCGGTAGCCATCTTTTTGTCCCGGTCCTCTAATAATGGTGTCTGTTATTATTTGAAATGCTGACTATATGGCTAAGTGCATGAATACGACGTAAATTATGCTTGAAAATTAAGCTCTGAGGTGTTTTCTGTAAGCCACTAGTTTTCTGATGCACTATTGTATGATTTGACATTTGTGTGAATTATATATATCTATACACGACACCATCAACAGATCCATATTACTATTCAACTGGTACAGTTCAATAATAAAAAAGTAATTTAATAATATTAAGACAGAAGTCATTGAGAATTGTTGGAAAGTGAAAATAAGAGTTTATAAAAAGCGTGGATTTTTTCATGCTTACAAATAAATAGAGAAAATTTGGAAAAAAAAAAAAGTATTTTAAATTCCTTAAGAATTTTGATAAAATATTTTCAAATGAAGTAATGTATGGCTTTGATTATCGTATGACAAATAAGAAAAAAGAAAAACTTTTACTTTATATTGGGATATATGTCAGAACGGAAGTGGATTGGGTGCTGTAACAGCACCCATCTTGTAGTTTATAGATGGCTGAGATTGATGTCATTTTTTTTTAAAATCAATCTCAGCCATTTAAAAACTACATGATGGATGCTATAATAGCACCCAATCCTGGTCCTGTCAGAACATCAAGTACTCCGGATTTGGGACTTCTATTTTTATTACAAATAATTAGATAGGCCTTTGGGTTGGTCTCTGTATTCATGATAGCATATCTTGTTTTTTGACTTTTGCTGTTAGTTCGTTCCATGGTAAGATGTAAAATATCTCAAATTGGATTGTCTATTGTCTTTAGCATTTTTTTAAGTAAGAATTACCTTGGTTTTCTTTTCAGCCAATATATAAAAAAAAAATCCTAGTAAAGATATTCTCAAGTATGATTGATTTTGTGCTTCAAAATTGCAGGATGGACGTAGAGTGCATGTGATTGAAAGAGATTTATCAGAGCCTGACCGAATTGTTGGTGAACTCTTACAGCCTGGAGGCTACCTCAAATTAATCGAGTTGGGGCTTGAAGGTAGCTTAAATTCAAGCTTATCAACTATATTTCTTGCTTACCTCCAATTAGTGGAAATGGGTTGTTAAATAATATATGTATTGTTTATAATTGCAGACTGTGTGAAGGGCATTGATGCTCAGCGAGTGTTTGGTTATGCTCTTTTTAAGGATGGGAAAAACACCCGGCTCTCTTATCCCTTGGAGAAATTTGATTCAGATGTGTCTGGAAGGAGCTTTCACAATGGGCGCTTCATACAGAGGATGCGGGAGAAGGCTGCAACCCTCCCCAAGTATAACTCATCTTCCTTGGTGGATATCCACAAGATGTTAATTTATTTAATCTTTTCTCTTTTTCAAATGTTACTGCTTATTGTGTATTAAGAATTTGTTACTAGAAAGTTCTGCATGCCTATGGATTTTAAGGTTTCCTTTACCTCAGTGTCAAGTTATAATAACTATCTGACGTGTCATTATGTTAGAGGATGGTTCATGTCGTTGTATCTTGTTCTCTTGATTTCTGTTCACCAGTAGTTATGCCTTCTTTTTCGATTTTCTCCAGTGTACAATTGGAGCAAGGAACCGTTACTTCTCTGCTTGAGGAAAACGGAACAATTAAAGGTGTGCAGTACAAGACTAAAGATGGCAAAGAACTGCAAGCATATGCACCTCTAACCATTGTTTGCGATGGCTGTTTCTCAAACTTGCGTCGCTCTCTTTGCAATCCTCAGGTATGGTTCCCTCTCAATCTCACCCATTGAACAAAAACCATATCTGCTATTGGAAATTGGTTTATCTTTGTCTGTGAAGTTGCTGACATCTTAAAATTTAGGTATCCTTTAAATATGCTTGCATTGCTGAGAATCCTCATCTCCCATTTATGACAACTAGGTAAGCCTATAGAAACTTAAATCATGTATATCTCGTCATCTGCAGGTTGATAGTCCCTCTTGTTTTGTTGGTTTGGTTCTGGAGAATTGCAAACTTCCTTATGCAAATCATGGGCATGTCATACTAGCAGACCCTTCCCCCATTTTGTTTTATCCTATTAGTAGCACAGAAGTTCGCTGCCTGGTTGATGTACCTGGACAGAAAGTTCCCTCTATTGCAACTGGTGAAATGGCGAACTATTTGAAGACCGTGGTGGCCCCTCAGGTACATATGTGCTCTACATGTTTCCAAATATCTTGCAGCCTTAATATTGTTGTTGCATGTCATTATTACCAAGTTTTTCTCGTCTTCGTTTTTGATATATGATTTAAAATTAAAATGCTCTGATTCACCAAGTGACATTTCTATCGCAGGTTCCACCTGAAATACATGATGCTTTTGTAGCTGCCGTTGATTGTGGTAACATAAGGACAATGCCCAACAGAAGCATGCCAGCTGCTCCCCATCCTACCCCTGGAGCCTTGTTAATGGGCGATGCTTTCAACATGCGCCACCCCTTAACTGGGGGAGGAATGACTGTGGCATTGTCTGATATTGTTGTGCTGCGGGATCTCCTCAAGCCTTTGCGGGACCTAAATGATGCACCTACACTCTGCAAGTATCTTGAATCCTTTTACACCTTGCGTAAGGTTAGTTGTAAGATATGCTGTTTTTGATACCATTCGAGCTTTCTCTTCTGTGCTTTGTTACAATAGGAAAACATGTGCACATCAAAATTACTCAAAGTTAACTGAATATCTCTTGATGTTTCAATTTGCAGCCAGTGGCATCCACAATTAATACTTTGGCAGGTGCCTTGTACAAGGTCTTTTGTGCTTCACCTGACCGCGCAAGGAAGGAAATGCGTCAGGCTTGCTTTGATTATTTAAGTCTTGGAGGTGTATTCTCAACAGGACCAGTTTCTCTACTCTCAGGGTTGAACCCTCGCCCATTGAGCTTGGTTCTCCATTTTTTCGCTGTTGCGGTTTATGGTGTTGGCCGTTTACTGGTGCCCTTTCCTTCGCCTGCACGTATCTGGATTGGAGCCAGATTGATTTCGGTCAGTATGAGCTTCTTTCTTTACTCTATTTACCCTTTCTCTGTCTCTCTCTATCTTATGAAGAAACAGAGTAGGATACTTTTCTTCTCAGTTCTGAAAATGAGTTTTCTCTGTTGCAGGGCGCATCAGGAATCATCTTCCCCATTATCAAGGCAGAAGGAGTTAGGCAGATGTTCTTCCCTGTGACTGTTCCGGCTTATTACAGAGCTCCGCCTGCTAAGCAAGATCATTAAAGCAAGATGCCAACAGAGAATGTAGCCGAAAATCAGCTGCTATCAAGACAAACCAATTTGTACTGGTATCTGCCTTCCCTTTCAAAGTTGAGGGGATGGTGAATACTTGGAAAACAAGATGTGCATCAATACTATGTTTTGGATTCTAGGACTTATTTCTTCCTAGTGTGTTGACAACTTCTTTTCTTCAAGTGTATATCGTTTGTTTCTAATTTATTGAATTAGTTCTCAGATGGTAAAGGCCTTCTTCATGCTACTTGTCCGACAATGATTGGACCAGAGTAGCGCCCCCCCCCGCGCGCGCGCGCTATGGTTGAATGTTGGTTCTTTGAGCAAGCCAACCTGCAACTGATATCGTGGGCAACTTAAAATAAAAGTTTGTGTTCTTTTAAATCATCATTCGATTTAAGATGAATTAATATTAAATTTTGATTCAATAATAATTTTAAAAAATAAATAAATTTTTTGGAGGATAAAAAGATAGTCGTTAACATTACTCCACCTATCTCTTGTGGGGGAGAAAATCATGAGTTCACTCCAATTCCAGCGAGAAAATACACGGCTCTGTGACATTTCGTCCACTTTACGTGGAAATTCAAGATTTATTGCTCGAAACTCCTGCTAAACCCGGACTTCACAATCACACCACTCGTTTTGCCAGGGAATCATCAGCGGAACGGCCCGAGTAAGATTACATGGACTTCAACGTAACTTCCACCCCAAATCAAGCATGGGCCGAGACCAAGCAGCGAGGATTTTCTAATTACCATCTCGTAATGCATTGTTACTTACGTGAAATATAAATCAAGTTGAGAATGATCTTCCACCTCAGTAATCAATTCCCATGGCTTAGTCCAATAAAAAAAACAATGCTGTAAAAAAGTTCCCTTCGAAGCGTAACATAATTTTAAATTAAAACGGATAATTTCACCTGAAATGAATTACTAAAAGAGATTGTCCCATCTCTATCACTTCTTTAGCCTATTTTTAGTTTTATGTTTTCGTGAGTTCAGCATTGACTTTATTTGGGTGTTGGTTAAGGTCCCCCACCCCCTCCTTGTATACATTTTTTTTTTTTTAGTTTAATGAAATATTATCTTGCCCACAAAAAATTACCATTGTTTATCTAATTCATGTACTTTGTTTAATAAGTAATGAGCAAAACTATAATTGAATTATTACTTATTACAAAATCTCAGTTACACGTCACATATTACAAGGGAGATACACATGGTGATATGCCCTATAAATACATCACCCAACCCTTGACGTGCAAGTCAAAAACCACGATCTAGAAAACCTCACCCTCAAATAATGCCAATTTAATCATTTTCTGGCGAGAACTAATACTATAAAGAAAAGATTGCGTTGTGCAGCTGTATACCTCAACGCCATCCATTCTTCCAAGTCTCAACAATTTCCTGGCAGAGTTGTGCAAATTACAAGGTGTTCTTTCTTTCTTGCTTTATGGCCTCATAGGACGTCATCACTTCTTTGAACTTCGCCTCAGCAGCCTCTGCAACAAAAAACAAGCAATAAAATTAAACCCAAAAACAAAACAAAAAAAGCAAAAAGAAAAGAAAAAAAGAAGAAGCAAAGCAGTGGCATCGGATTACTAGTTACATAAGGTAATGACGAACAATATCCCACCTTTATTACCCTGGTTCTGATCTGGGTGAAACTGCTTCGCCTTAACCCTAAATGCTGTCTGCAAGGATAAAAAGGAACATATTTACCGCCACAGATACGAAATTATCAAAGAACTGAAGAACAAAGAGAAAACAAAACAGAGTAACGCCAGTAAATCCATGAAGATCTCAGTTGAAATCTACCTGTAGAAATTTTATTTAACTACCAAATTAGGATTACACTTTTTGGCGATATAGTTTAAAATTGCTCTTTTGCCATGTGAAATCGCAATGCCAAACACTCTTTTACCAAGAACTACTAAACATTACCATAAGCCAGCCCTTTGTATTTTCAAACATCGTATTAGGAGGTGTTATCTTGCTTATCAAAGTAACTACTGCCAAAATAGGGTCACGAATGTAGATATAACAACACGTGGCTGGCTTATAATGGCTACTGTGTCCTACAAACCATATTATAACAGACTACACCAGCCAAAACTAAAAGTGAAAACAAATAAACAGTAACACACTTTTGAAAAATCGTCTCCATTCCCAACTGTAATTTAAACTATTTTTTCCAAAATTGGGCTCTAGCACGACATTCATAACTCTATAAACTTAAAGAACTTTAAATCCTGCAAAAAATATACAAATTAAAAAGAAAATTGAATGGTGATTATGAACATTATCATGAGGTGTAATGTACGTTACTATACATCACACCTCAATATGATGCACATGATATAACTATTTGTTGAATGATACAACTCAAGCACAGTTTTATAGCTCGCAAAGCAGTTGTAATATTTTACCAGTCAATGTTTCATTAAACTGCACCCAAAGAAGGAAAGGACATTTGCAAGTATAATAACACTGTTGACAATAATAATTAGATACTATCCAATTAGACCATACTGAATTAGACGTATAATGGACCTTTGCAGTTTAAGATTAATTGAATTCGGGGAATACCTTATCCATTTCCTGAAATTAAAAAAAGAAGAAGAAGAAGAAGAAGTAGCTAAAGTTTTATAAAAGAGATAATTTTGAATTTGGGGAATACCTTAATCTCAGCTTCGGTATATGGTGTTGTTCTGAACCTGTTTCCCAAGGACAAGCAAAAAAAGAAAAAAATTAACTTTTTTAATCTAATTGCAAGAATGGATATCCAACACAATAGCTTTTCCTAATGTGGATCAAATATGATTCATGAAGTGCATCAAAGCACAACTATCATCGAAATTAATTCTAGCTTAAAGAATGGAAACTCCATTTTGTACATCTTCAACATTCAAGCGAACTTGCTAAATATGCGAGCATAGTTTTTTTTTTTTAAATTAAAGTAATTTCATTAAAAGCACAGAGAAACGTAACTCTAGTACACATAAAATATACAAGAAAACCCTCTTTTAGGAGAAAAAGAGGAACAAAAAGCCACAAAATCAAAAAAGTGAGACCTATTATACGCCTCAATCCATGTATAAAGAGATTTGAACATAATATTCTCTTCCACTAAAGTCGCTTGGTCTTCAAAACACCTTGCATTTTGCTTTCTCCATATGCACCACATTAAATACAAAGAGGTCATCCTCCAAGCTACTAAAACGATGTGATTTCCTAACTGACTTCTCCAACAAGCCATCAACTCTATTACCTATTTAGGCATGGCCCATTCTACACCGAAGAGGCAAAAAATCGAAGTCTATAATTCTCTTGCCACTTCACAATGAAGAAGAAGATTTATGGACTCCCCACTCCAAGACTAGCCCACCACTATGGCTTTCCTCTTCCTCAAATTATCCATAGTTAGAATCTTCCCTAATATCGCCATCCACACAAAGAAACTCACTATTGAAGGATCCTAAACTCTCCAAATACTCCTCCAAGGAAATGGTGAACCAATCAAAATAGACAATGCTTAATAATACAACCTTACCACAAACTTCCGCCTCTTGGAAGGCATCCACTAAATACTATCCTCGCGACCTTATCTCACTCAAAAAGAGTAAAACAAATCAAAAAACGCAGCCACCAAGTCTATCTCCCAATCATGCACAAATCTGATAAAAGATAAATTCCACTTAAGATTTCCATTATAAAACTGCACATGATCTGCCACCCACGCCTCCTTATAGCAAGCAATACTAAACAATTCCGAAAAAGATTCCTTCATTAGCTGGTCTCCACACCATAAATCATGCCAAAACCTTATCTTGGTTCCATCTCCTACTTCATATATGACAAATCCCGAAAAAAACTCCCCACCCTCTCCTAATATATTTCCACACTCCAACTTCGAAGAGTCCTACTACTTCCTTAGAACACCAACCTCCACTCATCTATCATACTTCCACCACCAATTTCCACAATGCCTCCTTCTCCATTGTGTATCTCCATAACTATTTACCCAACTGAGCTTGGTTAAATTGAGTTAGATTTCTTACCCGCAAACCACCTATTTGCTACGGTGAACAAATCTTTGACCAATTAACTAAATGGAACTTAAACTCATCATTGATACCTCTCTATAAAAAAATCTTTGAAGTTTTTCAAGCCTTTTAGCCACACCAATCGGATAGGAAAAAGTGACAGATAGTACGTAAGCAAATTGGACAAAGTACTTCTTATCAAGGTCATCCTACCTTCCTTTGACAAATACAGCCTCTTCCAACCAGCCAAACGCCTTTTCATTTTTTCTACAATGCCGCTCCATATAGAAGTAGACTTGTATAATGCACCAAATGGAAGACCCAAATACTTCATCGATAGCAAAGCCACCCTACACCATAAAATACTAGCCAAACTTTCTACTTCATCCACTTCATTGGCTTGAATTATCTCTGATTTTGATAAATTAATCTTCAACTCCAAAAACACCTCGAAATATAAAAGAGACAACGCAGATTACAGAGTTATTCATGATTAGCTTCACAAAAGATCAAAGTTTCATTTGCAAACAAAAGATTTGACACTGCAGGTTTGACATTATTTCTCGACCCCATCGAAAAACCTGATAAAAAGCCTTCTATCCACTGTGGTTGACATCATCCTACTCAGAACCTCCATAATAACCATTAATAATAAAGGAAATAAAGGATCTTTAGTCTCAAACCACGATAACTACAAAAGAAACCATAGAGAACTCCGTTTATTAGAACAAAGAATCGCATTGTAGATATACAATGAGCTATCTAGGCTCACCATTTCTCCCCAAAACCACTTATCTTCAACAAATACAAAAAAAAAAAAAAACCCAATTCACATGGTCGTAGGCCTTCTCGAAGTTCAATTTACCCAAGCCAAGGGCCCTTGATCTGATTTGACTATCAATACATTCATTAGCAACCAAAACCGAATCCAATATCTGTCTCCCTCTAATAAACGCATTATGCGAACTTGGGATGATCTTCTCCAACACCTTTTTCAACTTGTTCACTAATACCTTAGACATGATTTTATTTATACACTACCCACTAGACTAATAGGATGAAAGTCCTTAATATCTAGGGCACCAGCTTTCTTTGGGATAAAGAGAAATAAAAGTTGCATTAATGCTCTTCTCAAAGATCCTTCGACCATGAAACTCCCTAAATACTGCCATGATATACTCATCTGTCTACAACATGCAAGGACTATCCAAAATGAGAGACAAGATGCTGTTGACATATCATGTTGTGCATAAATTAAAGCCACATACAGGCTACCAATTTTTTAAAAGATGTTTCAATGTCTAAAAAAGAGAAGGATAATCTACCAATTTTGGTGCAATAAATTCCAATAATTCTTGTTAGAAGGATGTTTTTGATCAATTTTAGGGACAGCTAGTTGTCTACACTATCTTGATTAAAGAAAAATAAACAGAAAGGCAGTTAACATTATTGCCAATACTCATGGCAACCAAGTTTCTGCAACACTTATCCTCACCTGTCAAGACCCAAAACTGAATAATGGTGTGATAACGAATAAGCCACACTTGCTCTTGGAGGTTCCCTGTAATTAGTTTTTCGATCTCTATGGGATGTATCAGTCTTCCAATACCAATCATCTCGCTGGAATTGTTGATGAAATGCACCTTGACCATTTTCCTTCCAGCTCTCGTAGCTCTTTTTGTATTTGTTCCTCTCTCTGTTAAACACACTTTGCATTCGCCTTATACGTTCCTACAAAGAGGAGAAGAACCAAAGACAATTATAAGATAAAATAAAAAGATAACACAAAAACAAACATATAATTAATAAGATTACCACAGTAAGAGCTAACCAGCCAAGCACAGAATTACAAATCAAAATTTACCAAAGCGTAGTTTTGACACACAAGACAAAACTAGCCCTGATGCTAATATATCCGCATACATAAAAGCTTTATCAGAATCCCACTTTTAAGTGATAAAAATGAAAAGTAGACATCCATTAGGAGGATAGGAATCACAGTACTACCAATTCCAAGTTATAGATGGGTACACTGAATGACTCTGATGGATGCACCAATGAACACACTGCACAAGTTTTCACATTACTTGTGTGTATTGTCATAGTAGAATTAAAGGTTACGTTAGTTGACCATCCATTTTAAAGCAAAACTACCTAATACCCTAAATGCACAAAATAAAATCACACTTTTAGTATTTGTGACATTAATACCGCAGCCAAGTATGAGTCTGATATTGGCACTTAAGAAGTCAGTTTCTTGCCACACCTTTTGTATCCAATGTGCAAGCCTCATACCCAACTTCGACAAAACCTTTTTAACAAGGTATCTAAGAACTTAAAAATGTTTAGCATTACTGTATCTTTGTCTTCCAAGACAAGTAATCTCACTCTTGCATGAGTAATTTTATCACTAAGCAATTCATGACTACGAGCAGAAGTTAAAGGAAACACGATAACGTGGTTGTTAACATGAAGAAACCTTAAAAAATTAAACAAAATGCCTCGTTCATATTTCTCAAGATCTCTAATAAAAACCTGGCAATCCCTGTTTTCATTCAAATCGCATTACAGAAAATGAAAGGATTGCACAAAATTGAATAGGAGAGGAATGATTCACAAGATAAAAGATAAAGCATGATTCACAAGATAAAAGATAAAGCATAGTGTGGCAAATCAGTAAAAAGGTCAAGTTCATATCTATATGACATTCAACTCTTTACTCTTTTCAACTTTTCCGTATAAGATTTTTTCCTATAAAAATCATGAAGACCTACCTGCAAAAGATTAGTTTTCAAAATTGTGAAAAAAACAATCTAAAGTTTGAGAAGTTGCTAATCTTCTAAATAGAAACAACATTATAAATATTTAACATGACAACTTCAACACAGTTTTATCATCATCCTTTGCTTAAAAAGGAAAAAAAAAATTGCAACAGAAATGAGTTACAAAATTGTTGACAGAACTCACAACTCTCTCCATTTCTTCTTCATACTCCTCTTGCATGCGGCGATTATACCTTTTCCATGCTTCCTCCTGAAAGCTTGACCGGAAAGAACTGCCAGTTCCTCCTTTCCATGACGATTGTGACCTGGTCAACTTTAGTGGTGCAAATTAAGCGCATGATCAGCTTTACTAGTAAATTAACATTGGGTTTTTATTTTTTGTAAACAAACACAATAAGTTTACTCATTCAAAATATAATCTCTTTTTTGAGGCATGCTAAGCAATCTGATCCCCTAGAACAACATTCCAAATTTTATCTTTAGCAGAAAACATCCCTCTAGTAAATAAAAATGATCAAAAGCATCCTTATAGAACAAGTAGCATGAATGATGACAATATATTACAAGAAATCACCATGTATGTAAGATAGGTAAGGGTGGATAATAGACCCCTGGCTAGCATGGAAGGCAGATGAATAACAACAAACATCTTCTACAAGTGTTTCTACCATCCAAATAACAAATATAAACACAATATGCTTCAGGAAACGGTATATCTAAGTTAGAAAAAAAATTAAGATCATTTGCTCCACTCACCACAAAATACTTATTTGACCTATATAGGTTGATTGATCTTGAAATGCTGGTACGAACACATTAAATAAGAGAGTTACCACCAAAGCAACATAGAGCTGAAAACTTGGAGTTTCCCTAGAATCTAAGGGTGCAACTGTATTTTTTCTTTTTCTTTTTACATCCATAATTGTTCCTTTTCTTTTTACAAAAGCCAAAAAATTGTTCAATTACAGAAAAAAAAAATGGAATCACAGAAACTGATAACGAAGTGTTGATTTCAACATTCAAGGGTGAAATTTAATATAACAGAGGAAGCAGAAAAGCCAAACTGTCAGGATTTGTTAATTTGGACTACTAAACACAAGCAAATGCCAGCATAAATAGAAAGTCGTCAAAATAGAACATGTACTACCTGAACATAGAACCAATCGACAGTCCTTCGCAGTTGGCCAACCTGCCAAATTGCTAAAACAATCAAAAGCAGTATCTAACAGAATGTAAGGAGCCGAGAATACCAAAAAGGCAAAGTTCCCATGTAGCAGAGATGCCTCGGTCGATTAATTTTAGAGGACCTCAAAGAGCACTCAGCATGATAACTACTTTCTTTCTATCTTATAATCGAATATACAGTGAAGAAATGATAAGTCACTTGTATCCAACTTTGTTACTGGATAACAATATGATATTCAGCAAGCAATGCAATGATCCCAAAGTAAATGACAGCAATGAGACTGATAATAATCCAGAAATGTGAAATTCTGTGCCTCATTTAAGATGTAAACGGAAGAGGGAATCTTGCCCTTAGTTATGGCTCAAGTTAGGCATCTCAAACATTTTTGCAACAACTTCTAGCCAAAGGCAATAGCAAAATGAACACATAAAACTTTGAAAATTTTCCATCATGCCTCAATCTTGTCTGCAAGGTAAAATCCTGAACATTTTTATATATTTGAAGAGAAAATATTCCTTCCTGAAGCAACATATAACACTTCTAATCAACCTTGTCGTCTACAATTTATAATCGCGCTTGTGTGTGTATTTACTTATTCATTTTCTACATCTCATTTCTTTAAATTATATGTGAGAAATGTATTGGCAAATAATTGGCTAGAGCACCAACATGCAGCATACCTTAGCAACAATTGTAATTACAATTTAATAAATTCTAATAAATGAGTCGCTTATATTGATGCTGAATACGAACTTTACAAGCTGACAAACTAATAACTGATTAGTTACACATTTAACAAAATAATAATAATAACACGTCTTAATGGTTGTTTCATTTCATTCATATAACATACAAAGCTATCAATTTCACAAGTAAGCGCAGAAATAGTGCAAATTACATTCACGTTTACTCAAAGTTTCAACGCAATATTTACAAAGCCTACTGTACATGTTCATGTTAGAATAAGAACCTCTAATTCTAATTCCCTAATTAAAAATCAAAAACACCTAAAGCACTAGTAACAAGAAAAGAGATGGAATTGTATATAACTTACGGCGAGAGTGGTGGCGGTGGCGCCGACTAGGCCGAAGAGCAAAATCCCCCAAATCTTCATGTCTTCCTCTTTTTCTTGATAGGGTCTGTTTGGTGGCGACGTCCATGTATTATCCTTATTCTGTTTATCATCGTCGCCTCCCATTTCTCTCGAAATCAAAGACTTGTAAACTCAACGATTTCTCTTAGCTGATGATGCAAATGGGAGCCCTAAACACATGGTTAGGGTCTGTTTGCTTTGAATTGAATTCTTCTTTACACCGCCTTTGGATTTGTTTCTCTCTCTCTCTCTCTGTCTAATGTGTAATGTTCACCTGAGGTGAAGTAGAGGATTTTTCTGGCTGCTTGAATTTGCGAGAGAACTCCGTGAGGTGGGATTGGCGAAGAGAAGGTCTCCTGTATATCCGCTCGTACCTGTAAATCGGTAAATTTGTAATTTCCTAATTTGGACGCATGGCATTGTTTTGGGGGTTACTAAGGTAGTACGTCGTCGTTTTGTGATCACGTTGTTGTGCTCAACTGCTCATCATATCATAACCGAAAGATGTTAATCAGTTTCATTTGATTAAAAGAAAATGATATTTTCCATTTCATTTCCGGTCCCTTACTTTTAGAGAGGTAAAGTTGTCATTTTAATTTTTTTTACAACTTTACCCCTCTTAAATAAGGTACGGGCTGCTGTCTCTTTCAAAGAGAGCACAATTATGGAGCAAAAATATAAATTAAAACAACAACTATAACTTTAATGATTGATAATTATGATTATTGGTATTTATTATTGAGAAATGCTAAACTATTTACTAATATTATTTTCTCATTCTTTTACTTTAAAAGAAAAAGGGTACATTTACTTTTTTTTTTTTTAAAAAAAATCACAATTAGATATATGGGTCCAATGTACATCTAAAGGAGAATGTGTAACAAATATTTTTTAAAAAATTATTATTGAATTTATGGGTTTTATGTTTTGATCTACATGAAACTCACAAATCTAATAGTGATTTAGTGAATTTTAAAAGTAGAATCATATGAAAAAGACAAGAGAGGATCCACTTGATACTTACAAATTTAATGATAATTTTAAAAATAAAAAAAATAATAATTGAAAAATGCTATAGCATTTATTTTTATTTTTTCAATTTTTACAATTATTATTAAATCTGTAGGTCTTACATATGTAACTCATATGAACCCACAAATTAGATGGTAATTGTGAAAATTAAAAAGATGAGAGAAAAATAAAAGTAGATGTCGTAGTATTTTTCAAAAAAAGAAAAAAGAAAAGAGATATGGCTATATTTGTTAATTTCTTTTCTTTTTTCTCCCCTCAAAATCAACCTTAATTTTAATATTCCATCCATCACTTTTTAACAACTTTTCTTACTTTTTATATTACACAACTCATTTTTTATTATTATTCAAATAAAAAATTCACTAAAAAATAAATTTTTTTTACATTTCTATATAAAAAAATTACAACATTCTCTTCACTTTATATCACATCAATTATTATTATAAGAAAAAAAAAATTCCTAAATACTTAACAAACACAGCCATTATTCCCGTCGCACGCATCTCCCACCTCCACTCAAAGGCGGAACTACTCCCTTTTTTTTGTTTTTTACCACCTTTTCCGTGTATACCAAATCTTACCGGAAGTCACAATTGTTCATCGAAAGTCGAAACTGTTTATGAATGCATTGCGACAAGTTGACAACCGACACTAAAATTGCCGTCATACTCCATAAAGTGCTTTATCATTCATTGCTTGGAACCAGCGACAGAGACATCCACATAATCCCAAAAATCACTCTCTCTTCTCTCCTCCTCTCAGCGCACAGAGTACTCAGATCTAGCCCCCCCGCCTCAACTCTCACAATGCCAGCTCTTTAGCAACTCCTCTCAGGTAATCCTAGTACGGATGATTCCGCGTAATATGTATCTACGTTCTCTGCATCAATCTCCAGCTTCGTTTTAGCTATTATGCTTTATTATTATTAGTTCTTAAAATGTTTAGCTCTTGCATCTCAGTCTTCGTGATCTTCACCAATTCTTACAATTCTAGTTTGTTTTTCAACCAGCAATTGTATGCGCATAAGTAGTTGTTGTGTTCGAGACCATGTCGAGGAGAGCAGTGAATCCCTCTCGACGATTCGGGGACAGCGGAGGAGGCAACGGTTTATTTGCCAATTCGAAATCACGCTCTAAACCGATTTTATCTGTTGGGCTTATCGTCGTTGTAAGAAACAAATTTTGCCCATCCTTTATATTCAAAGAATCAAAAGAGTGTTAGTTTGGTTGCTCTACATTTTCTTCTTTTTTTTTTTGTTTTAGTTGTTTACATTTATGAAAGTTCTTTGTACTCAAAAGAATCCTAATTAGAGACTCTCTTTTGTTGGGGAACTTTTCAGGGAGCACTGCTTTTTATTGCCTATTCGTATAGCAACTCAGGTAAATATGAGTTTTTGTTAGTCAATTTGAATTGCTAGAATAATCGAAGAATATGTCGGTGATACTCGATGTCCAATGTTTTTGAAATATCTCTCACATAGAGCTTTTTCCCATGATTTAATCACTTACAAACAACTACGTGTTACATATGTTGCAAATATGTTTGCTATTATATATTTGAGTGTGTATGCACAACTGCGAGTCATTGACTGAACTTCAATTTTGTCACGTGATAGGTGGATTTGGCAACAATACAGAGGCTGTTAGCAGGGTTGAAGGTAAAAGTTTGAGAGTTTGAGATGATTTATTTCAGTTTTATTTTCGACAATAATCAAGGTGGCGTTGTCATAAACGGTTAATTTTTGATGGACTCGTATGTGATAGTTACTGTCGGTTGCTTTCACTATGCTGCTCAATGCACAATTTGCTTTTTCCATTTTTACCTATGAAGAAAAAATGCATCTGATGAATTTTTAGAAAGTGGGATCAAATAGATGGGGGGTTGTTGTCATAGTCGAAATAGAAGATTATTTAGTCGAAGATTGTGAGTATTGATGAATTTGTCAGAGATATATGTGAGAAATTAGAGAGCTATTCAGAATCTTGAGCTTGTCTCTGGGTCCGCTGAAGAGATGATTTGATAGTACTATGCTTCATGTGCTTCTGCAAGTAATTACATTTTGTTCACCAAGTATATTACTAGTTTTAGATGTAAACTGTTACTTGAAGATTTGTGGAGCCTACAAACTCACTAGATTCTTTTGGTAAACTTAAGCCATTGTCTCAGCTGCTGACTCTGTTAGTTTCCCTTTCAAATGGTGGTATTTTGACAAGGTTATACATGTCATCTCAATGTTTATTTCATTTGCCATTATGATTCTATGTTTGTAATTACCTTGTTTTGCATTGCAGTGAATTGCCAATGAGCAAACTAGTATACATATGATTAAAAACAAATTTTGTGCTTCTCATTGTGAATATGATTATTTATTTTTTTTTAGATACTAAGTTCCGCAAGTAAATTAGTCCACTTACTTTAGTAACTAGTGTGCTTTAATTTCGAGGTAAGGGCCTTGGTCTTGGTGAAGTTTCCATCAGTTCTAAGGTTCAAATTTCCTTGGATGCAAATAATTCATTAGGCCCAACCTACCGGCAAAGTCGGAGTATTATTTGATCCATGTAGAGGATGCACTTTGCATGGGTTCGAAGTTTACCTATCAGGGGTGGGTACACGAAGTGACCTTGCTTTGGAGGAGTTCCTTGTCATAAAAAAAAAAAAGATCTTGGGGAGTGGAGATGATGTTCTACAAAAAGGATTTTGTGTAGCCATTAAGAAATTGGATTTTGTGTACAGTTGTTTTAGAGACTAAGGGCTTGTTTGGGATTGCGTTAGAAAGCTTAAAAAGTACTTTTAGTGCCTAAAAAGTTGTGCCAAACAAAAAGCTGACATGTTTAGTAAAAAACTTCAAAAGTACTTTTGTGACTTTTTACTCTAAAAATGGTCAAAACACACTTTTGGCAAAAGTTTAAAAATGAAGCTTTTGCTAAAAAGCTCTTTGTAACTTTAAAAGCTCTATTTTTCAACGCAATCCCAAACAGGCCTTAAAAGTATCAAATCAGCACCACAGGTTGTGAATGAATTGTCTTAATGGAGTAGCTAGATATAGTTTGTCCTTTTAAACTACCTCTAGTGAGGCGAATGAGGATATTTGCTATTTGGGTGATAAATGGCAGAGAGCCAGTTTATCTAATTAGTCAAGTAGTTTTAGATATATATTTTTTGGTGTGTGTGCGCATGCATGCCTAAGTTGTTTTACAAATTTTTCATCATGTAGCAAGTCACCTTTATTTTGAGATTCCAATTTTCTCCATATATGCAGGTGATTTCTCATGCACTGCAGATGTCCAACTAGCAATTCCTATTTTGAAAAAAGCATATGGTGACAGCATGCATAAAGTTTTGCATGTTGGCCCAGACACCTGTTCAGTGGTCTCTAAATTGCTTAAAGAGGAGGAAACTGAAGTCTGGGGTGTGGAACCATATGATATAGAGGATGCAGATGGTACCTGTAAAGCTCTTGTCCACAAAGGCGTCGTGCGTGTAACTGATATCAAGTTTCCTCTTCCATATAGGCCAAAATCGTTTTCTCTGGTTATTGTTTCAGATGCTTTAGATTACTTATCTCCGAGATACCTCAACAAGACCCTTCCTGATTTGGTAAGAGTATCAGCTGATGGTCTTGTGATGTTTACAGGTAAAACTTCAAGAGGAGCTTATCCTCTCTTCAAACTGGAATTTGCATATGCATACATTTTGATCGTACATAAAATATCTTTTATTTGAAGTTGCTACTTTTCACAATTTCCAGTTCGATAATGCTATTGGTACATGCGCTCTTGGTACATGCAGACTTGGACCTGCTTCTATATATAGATGTGCCAAAATCATGCAAAGCCAATTCCACATGTACACCTATGGAATCACCTTTGAAATGAGTGCTTGAGTTTTCAATTTGGAATTCTTTTCTTACCACTATATAAAAATTCTTAATTCAAATAAATTGTTTTCCCTTCATCCTTGCAAAAGGAATAAGGTGGTCAATGAGCATAATTTTTTTTTTTTAATGAAAAATGCCTTTGTCATATAATGAGATGCATTAAAATGATGAATCAACATCAAGTAATAGTTTATAATGGGGTCAGAGAGGCAAATTGTTATAACAATTATACTAAGTTAGATTTATGGTAAAGAAGTACTACTTCACTCGCAGTTTTCCATCTCATGTGTTTTTCGCTTTTCTCAGTACTTGTTTCTCCCATATTGATATTGATATTTCTTGTTGGCTTTAGCTAAACTGTTGTTGTACTTGTCATTGGTTGTTCACGAATGTGTTCTGTATTTGCAGCAACATAAGCATTAAAGTTTTGTTTCTGGTGTTCAGACTAACTTCTTACTTTAATCGGGCAATATATAATTTTGTTGTTGTTGAGTTTTTGGTGATATTTTGTTTTTTTATATTTACCATGTAGGCTATCCTGGTCATCAGAGAGCTAAAGTTTCTGATGTTTCCAAATACGGGAGGGCGGTAAGTGGCTTTTATGCATAGGATCATTAATATTTTTGCTAAGTCATTTGTTTGTTAAAGCTTGACCTTGGATGTCAGAAAACCATAGTAACTTTTATACCACCTTCTTAAACGCAGCTTATATCCTTTGCTGACCTTTTGGATTGAACTACTTACGTGTTGAGAGAGAGTGAGAGTGAAGCATGTTAGGGGAGGGGGTGGGGTTGGGGGGTCTGCTTTGCAGTGTCTGCAAAGCCTTCTCAAGCCACTCTACCTGTTCAGAGGGGACAGGTAGATAATTAAATAGTGGGGTTGGGGAGTCTGTTTTCTTCATGAACTTTCTCAAGCAGCTCTACCTGTTCTTCATTAACCTTTTTATCAACTTTCTGAAAAATATTATCTTTTAACTGCAATTCACCAACTTTGCTTGAGATTTGATCTTAATCTACTATCAGTATTTTCTTCTAAACTTGGCTTTATATTTCATTCCTCAATTTATGTCTTCTCTTGATGGTTGAAAGAATTCATCAACATAATTCCTTGTGTATGGTTTTTCATCTCACAATCTTCCTTTGTGTTAGACGATATGATTTTATAATCAATTGGAAAAAATACTATTGCAAGCATCTTTCTAGTCATGGGCCATGAATGAATTTTTCCCCTACCTTGTTGAGTTTTACCAAATTTTATCCTTACCCACCAATCTAATGCATATCAATTAAGCTTGCACAAAACAATTTCACTTTTCTTTCTCCAAAACATTCATATAGTCAAAGAAATCCTCAAGATCAAGTAACCAATCAAGACAATCTTCCTTGTGAAAACAACCATCAAAATTTGAAAGCTTACAAGTAGTATGAAACTAACATGCTTACCTATAGGTTGTTAATGAACATCATCTCCAAGACAGTTGTCCTAACTTTTAACACAAATTATAAGTGATGTGAATCCTTTAATCATTGAACGGATCGTACATCTTTTCAAATCCTCACTCCATGAATTACTTTTTTTTTTTTTATAAGTAAAAGTCAATTTTATAAAAGCGTAAGGCGCCCCTTAGTACATAGGAAGTATACAAAATGAACCTCTAACTAGGGGGGCAAAATAAACAAGAAAATCACTGAAACTAAGAGATAGCGGGAAAACAAACGCCGCTGTCCATAGGAACAGAATCTCATAGAAAAAAGATAAAATATCCTCTAACGACTTCTTCCTATCCTCAAAGTTTCTGTTATTCCTTTCTTTCCACAAACACCAAAAGAGGCACGTAGGAACCATTTTTCACACAGCAGTGCTCCTAGGCCTGCCCGAGGACCACCAGCAGCCTAACAAATCCACAACTCGTCTAGGCATCACCCGCGACAGCTCAAAACAACTAAAAAACACACTCCAAACAGTGTACACTACATCGCAATGGAGAAGAAGGTGATCAACAGATTCCCCAGTCCTCTTACACATACAACATTTGTCAATCACAATGATGTGCCGCTTCCTGAGATTATCCAAGGTAAAGATCTTACCTAAGGCCTCTGACCACGCAAAAAAGGCCGCCCTCGGGGGGGCCGGCGTCTTCCAAATACTCTTCCAGGGGAAGCGACACCCATCAAGAGAAGCCAAGCAGCAGTATAGAGACTTAATCTTAAACAAACCTCTTTTAGAAGAGGCCCACCTCATCTGATCTTCACAACCTCTATTTACCTTGACAGAATACAACACTTGAAAAAAGAAAGCAAAGATATCTACCTCCCAATCATGTGCCGCTCTGACAAAGCTCACATTCCAATGGTTGGAGTCTCCCAAAAACTCCAAATTAACCGCAACGGATGCGTCTTTCATGGTTGCGATTCCATACAGGCCTGGAAAAGCAACCATAAGAGGTACTTCCCCACACCACTTATCCTGCCAGAAGCTGATCCGAGAACCATCCCCCACCTGGAAACTAGATAAGCTGAAAACCTTCTCCCAACCTTTTCTGATGTTCTTCCACAGCCCCACCCCAAAGGAACCTGCAGGCTCAAGAGAACACCACCCTTCCCATAAACTGTCATATTTAGAGTCCACAGCAATTCTCCATCAGGCCTCTCTCTCACTCCCGTAACGCCACAACCACTTCCCTAAGAGGGCGTGATTAAACATCAACAAATTCCTAATACCCAACCCTCCCACCGAAACAGGAGAACAAACTTTAGACCAACTCACCAAATAATATTTAAACTCATCCCCAAGACCACCCCACAAGAAATCTCGCTGAAGCTTCTCTATGCGGTTAGCAACACTCACCGGAAGAGGAAAGAGAGACATGTAGTACGTGGGCAAATTAGCAAGTGTACTCTTGATGAGAGTAACCCTCCCACCCTTGGACAAATACATCCTTTTCCAACTTGCCATCCTATGTTCCATCTTCTCAAGGATGCCATCCCATATGTGCTTGGCTTTAAAAGAGGCCCCCAATGGTAAATCAAGATACTTGATAGGCAAAGTGGCGACCCCACACCGAAGTAAACGGGCTAACCTACCCACATCAGTGACATTACCCACAGGAATCAAATCAGACTTCGCCAAATTAACCTCGAGTCCTGATGCCACTTCAAAACATAGAAGTAAGCCCCGCAGGTAACAAAGGTGATCAGTCAAGGCATCACAAAAAATAAAAGTATCGTCAGCATACAAAAGGTAAGAAAAGGTAGCAGTACCCACAGAGAAACCGACCAGAAGCCCCTCACTAACCGCAGTAGAAATCATTCTACCCACCGCCTCCATCACAAACACAAACAACAAAGGGGATAAGGGATCTCCCTGTCTCAACCCACGAGAAGTACCAAAGAAGCCGGAAGGCGAGCCATTAACCAAAACTGAAAAACGCACCGATGAAATGCAATGAGAAATCCAGGAGCACCATTTATCCTTGAACCCACATCTTCTCAGCATATATAAGAGAAAATTCCAGTTCACATGATCAAATGAGACCCGGCTCGCCCAATCTAAGCCTTCTATCCAAGCATTCATTGGCGATAAGAATAGGGTCTAGAATCTGTCGACCGTGCATGAAGGCACTCTATGACTTGGAGATAACTTTATCCATAACCATCCTCAGTCTGTTTGCCAAAGTCTTCGCAATCATTTTGTAGATCCCCCCCACAAGACTGATTGGGTGAAAATCTTTAAGATCGTTTGCACCTGGGGTTTTCGGAATAAGAGTGATAAATGATGTATTGAGACTCAACTCAAACTTGCCTCTAGCATGGAATTCGTTGAAGACTTTCATGATATCTACCCTCAACACTTCCCGGCAAGCTTTAAAAAAAGCCATAGAGAAGCCATCCGGGCCAAGCGCCTTATTGCCTACCATAGACTTCACAACTTTTCTAACCTCCTCCTCAATAAACTCCCTCTCCAACCTCTCCGCCTCAGCCTCCAAAATAGAATCAAAGGAGAGGCCATCCACCCTTGGCCTCCAGCTACATTGTTTTGAATATAACTTTTGATAGAACTGACCAATGTGATTGCTGATCTCCGCCTGGTTGGAAGAAAGCCTACCATCTATCAAGAGAAAGTCAATGGCATTGTTCCTTCTATTTGAGTTTGCAACTTGGTGAAAAAACTTCGTGCACCCCTATTTGAGTTGGCAACTTGGAAGAAAGCCTACCATGCATTACTTTTAGGATTGTAAAACCGCCTTTTGAGTTGCAATGCTACGTAGCCTACCTAGATGACTTCGCCTCTTGAACATCATTAATAGGCTGGGGTTAACTTTGTTGTTTGCCCACTAGACTGGGCTTGTCAAGGCTTTAATACCACTTGTCATAGCATGATAGAATAGGAAAGGCTAGTGTACAACTAAACCTAATAGCACATTGAATCCACAAGGTTTGGTTTCAAGATTTAATTTGGCACACCAGATGAAAGAAACAATGAGTTTGAAATTTATTGATAGTTGACTAGAATCATTTTCAATTCAGAGATGGGAGGCCAATTTGAAGGCACCAAAAAACTCAGGCCTTGTTTGGTAAACTTTTAGAGATTTTATTTTATTTTATTTTATTTCGCTTTTCAAATGCAGAAAATACTTCTCAAACAATAGTTATCCAAACGGGTTTTCAGATGTGGCCCTCACCAATAACACTTTTCAAAACACAAACCACAAAACTCTGTTCAAAAAACAAAACACTTTTTAAATAACAAAACACATGCTCAACAATGAGCTTTAGCTCAAATGGTACTTACTCCATTTGTAGCAAGGCGGAGGGTGAAGTCGTAGATTCAAGTCCCACTGGGTGCCAGTGTAACTTACCAATAATAAGAACAAAAAACACATGCTCATTTGTTTCGAGTGTGGAGGCTGCTTAACATATAAAATTTATTATTATTTTTTTAAAAAAAAGGTGGAGGTTAGTGTGGCGGCAACAACCAATCCGTCAAGCAGCCCTGTAGTGGGGGAGCCAAATTCATTTGGCAGCCCTATGGAGAACCGTCTGGCAGCCACCAATTGTCTAGAGGCCCCCATGGTGGCCACCGATTGTCTAATGACCCCATAGTGGTCACCACCAGATCTGTGTAGCGGCTACTGCAGTGGCTATCGATATGTTTGGCACCACCTGTGGAGGCTAGCTCCAGTATGTTCAATTTTTTTTTTTACTTTTTGTTTTTGTTTCTTTTATTTTTTGAAGGCAATTATAAATTTTTTGCCTTTCAAAAATACTTTTTAAAAAAAATACCAAATGAAGTTTCTTTTGTAGTCCTCACATACAACACTTATTCAAATTTGGCTCCTGCCAAAATATTTCACAATTTTTACCTTTTTTGAAACCCAAAACCCAAAATATTTGTCAAAACTTTATCAAACCAACCCTTAATTTTCAAGTAAAAATATCCTTAGAAAAATAAAATCCTAATTAAAATACTAAGAAAAATTAAAGCTATTTGAATAGTGAACTCCTAAAATGCTCAAAAACATGGAAATAAAGCCCTCATCTAAAATTTTCCAAAAATCACAAGAATCAGTAGTAAAAATCTTCCAATAATGCGTATAATGTCCTTTGTCAATTAGGTTGGGTATATTATATATATGGATGTAATGGCTTCGATTTGGTGAATAATGTGTTCATGAGAATTTTCAGTAAATAAATCTCTTGAAAATTGTGTCATGCAACTATATCTAAGGTGCAGTGCGGAGAAACCCTAGATGTAATGCTTCACTTTATCTGTCATTCCTCTTTTCTATTTCCCTCTGAATTTTTTAGCAAATTACCATCAAATTCCAGGCAAGACTATATCCAGATTTGCACCTATTCTTTCCCTAAAATCCAAATAATCCCTCCACCAAGTTGCTCTCAAATAACTCAAGAAAGTCCAAATACTATTCTTAGATCTTCTTGTAACATTTAACTTTGGTCATTCTGAACTATATCATTAATGGATTTGATTTCAACCTCCAGTATCATATGTTTGCTGGTTTGTTTCACTCGTACTACTGTACTCTTCACATATCAAGAACAGGTAGGGATGGAACCAGAACTTTTAGTGTGGGGGGACCAAACTTTAAAAAAAAAAATTTGAGGAAAGAAAATTAATTTTAGAGGTCCATTTTATAAAAAATGTGTTTTTAAGTGATTTTTTTTTTAAAAAAAATTTTTAAAGCAATTTTTTAATTTTTTTTTTGGAACAACCTGTTGGGGTGATGTGTCTTTTCACCCATCAATTTTGTAGTTGAGTCATTCTCTAACTTGGAGTGTGTGGTCATGGTAGTTTTTCATGTCCTTTGGAGCTTTGGGTTTATTCTACAATTCAAGCTAGAAAAGGGAGAGAGCCACCTCCTTAATTTCATGCTCTATATAAACATAATTTGGTCTATTGGTTTTGTATGCTAAAGCTTGAGAGCTTTAGTAAAGAGAAAATAAAGGAGAGAGCACCATACACAATAAAAGAAAGGCTTTTTCTTTGTTATTCTCTTGTAAGTAGGAGTGAGATTTGAGTGTATTGGAACTTTGAGTTTTGAGTGGTTTCTCACTTTGTTACTCTATTTGTACTCATCTTTTGATAGTGAATTTTCTCAAAGTCGTCTCCAACGGCGGATGCAAGCTTGTTAAGCCGAACTACTTAAATCTTGGTATCGCGTGTGATTGTTTTTTGTTTTCTTCTTATTATTCGCATCTCACGGGTCTTGAAAAAAATAAGATATATTTCCTAACCCAGCCTTATGGCTTGGCATAAGGTGGTCCGCCCCAGGGAACAGCCATTCAAACTCCAAGTCTTCCTCTTTATTTTGTCTCAAAATCCTACCCTTCTCTTACACCTTTGAAAACCCTATACTCCTCCTAGATGGCCATGCCTTTTCATGTGCCTTACTTTTAGGTCCACGTTGCGTTTTAAACTTTTATGTAGAAATTGTTACCACATCTTTCTGCAAGTTGATGTTGATGCCAAACTGAAAGTTGTCAATTCGTTTATCAATGATTTGATTCTTACAAGAATAACACGCTGCATTTCTCTTTTGAAAGGCTAAATTGAGGAGCTCCTCCTGGTGGATACGATATTTTGTTCAGACTAGCTTAGAAGAGAATGAAATTGCCATTAAAAAGTTTGAGCAGGCTGCAAAAAAGAGGTCATACGTCCCAAACTGCCAAATATTCCACTTGAAGTCTCTCCATTGATATCTTACGTACTTCCACCTCAGGTCATTTGATTGATATCTTGACATTCTTCTGTGTGACTGAAGCTCCACGGTGCAGCGAAGTCGAAATTATCTTCAATTCTCGTCTGTAACAATTTCTCTGAACAAATGTTTATCATGATCAGTTTACATTATTCTGTATGTTAACGCAACATGTTTTATATTCTTTAAATTAAATTATTATTTGGAAGGGAAGCATGAATCAGTATTGTATATGCTCTTTCCAAGCTCACTAAATTGTTGTAACTCGGATGTCAAAAAAAAAAGGAAAAAAAAAATGTTGCAACTCGAAACAGAGTTTTGGTAGACTCTTGTCATCCATGTGCAGTGTTATTTGATTTGAGACAATCTCAGCACAGAGTTTGGGTAGACTCTTGTCTCTTTGTAGCCTGTTGAATTCGTGCTAAGAATCTCGCGATCTGGAAATATCTGTGGAGATGGATACTGAAACCCTCAGCGGATGGGTGGACAAGGTCACAAGGGGAACTCTAATCTACTAAAATCCCTCATTAGGGAAAGGCCAAAATTTGAGTTTGTATGGTAAAACTTTTGGCTCAGATCCCTTCAATTTTTTTTAAATCTGATGATCTCATATCATTAAATCCTAGCCCTTCTTTACATCTAAAGTTCAAATATGACAGCTGTTAAACAAAAATAAGTGGCAAAATTAATGAAAATTTAATGAATAAAGAGAGAACGTACCAACTATCTGACATCACTTTACATCTTCTGAAGAAAAAAACCTTCAAAATGTGCAAGCAGTCAAACAAAAATAAATGGTAAAGTTAATAAAAATTTAATGAGTAGAGAGAGAACATGTCAGATATCTGGCATTATCTTGTATTTTCTTTCTAATAAGGTTTTTTTCTTCAGAATATGCAAGATAATGCCAGCTATCTGACATGCACGTTCTCTCTTTACTCATTAAATTTTCATTAACTTTATCATTTATTTGTGTTTGACAGCTATCACATTTTGAATTGTTAGATGTAAAGAAGGTTATGATTTAACAATATGAGATTTTTCAATTTTTTTTTTTTTTTTTAAAAAAGAAGAGGGATCCGAGTCCAAAACTTTTTAAAAAGCATTTTTACTTTTTGGTTGTCTTGTGATATAGTAAAAGTAGTTTTTAATGTTTTATGTTGGATAATAATTGCTTTTTTTTAATATTTTTTTGGCTAAAAAGTAAAAAACTGATGTTGAAACTAAGATGTGTAGCCGTAGACAAGAAGCCACTTTGAGATATATATGGTTGGGACAAGTTCTCGGCCAGTCCCTCGTTTGGCAATGAATTTTCCTTCAATCATGAAAGGCAAGACAACAATGGGCATGGTCCGAAATTGTTGCTCCTTGTATTAATTAGGTCAAATAATGGTTAGAACGCACCCATGCCAAAGGATCTTTGACTTGAGCCGATCAAGTTTTCCTGATTTGCATTGTCCCCCCCGGTATACAAATGGAAGACAAGGCAATGTTCAGCTGCTCTGATGACAAGGAGCACCGGTGAGACAATTTAATGTGTTTGGGAAACCTTTTCAAACAAAATTAAAGCATGCATTAACAACTGGTTCCAGACCAGTTGACAACGAAATACAGTTGTCTCCTCCTCCGGTCTTCTTTTCCTGCCACTCTAACATGGAAATTGGACTAACCTGTTGTACCTTTTTACCACCCACTTTTTTTCCACATTGCTTACCTCACCGATGATCAGTTTTCAACAAAGCCAGCTTAGGGGGAAATAATATATTAAAAAAAATATCTCTTTTGGTTCTTCAGGAAAGCCCACCGTAATTTCTCACTGACAATAATTACAATTGTACAAAAGTTTGGAAATTTCCGACTTAAGTTGCTCTGACAATGCACTTGTCCAATCTTTTGACTTTTTACTCAGCGGGGCCTAATAAAAAAGATGAGTACATACACTAATAATTATGTTTGACAAAGAATCTTATTGTGAATTTTTGTTTAAATAATTATAAAAAATGGTTGATTTGATATAAAGGTGAAATAAAAATTAAAGTTGTTGCGAAAAAAAAGTTTAAAAAGAAAAGGAAAATATTTGGTAATGATTTTTAAAAAAATGTTAGTTTTTTTTTTTTTAGGTGAAGTGAAAAAAAAAAAGAAAAAGAAAAAAAAAAGGTAAAATTTGTTGCCGAACGGTGCCATCGATTTGGGTAGTGCACTACTAGTCCTACCGACATAATTCGTTGTTCGTGCAATTATGTGCTGTGTTCACATTGTTGACAAACGTAGTAAACACATTTTTTTACATGGGCTGCCGCCAAAAAATTTTAAAAAAGAAATCTACCTCGACCCCCCCAAAAATAAGTTGCGTGGACTTTTATAGTGCAAACTCCAGCAAACATTATAAAAACTCAAAAACAAAAAAAATTGGGAGTATTTGTTAAAGATTTATGGCTTTTTTTTTTTTTAGATAATAATAAAAAAATAATATAAAATAAAAAGAACCTTGTAAATTATTTCTATAAAAAATAAAAAAATTATTTTTTAGTAAATTTTTTATTTAAATAGTAATAAAAATAAATT
>FXXK01000019.1:921825-1015933 GCA_900184695.1 Betula pendula | reverse complement strand
ATTAGGCGTCCTACAAAAATTATATATATATAATGACATCTCAAAGAATGACATGACGCGTTTTCACATCCTTTTTTTGCCTACCCATACTATTCTTCCAAGTGTTCTTCCAATTCGGCAGGCTCTTTCCTTTTTTTTACAGCTTTATCTCTTCGTGTCTCCACTTTCTTCTTTTTCTTTCTTGATATTCTATAAATCATCTTGCTCTTATAGTTCTAATATTCTTCTTTTTCCTTCCTCCTCCTCTCTTTTTCTTCTTATTTTTCATTTTCTTTTTCTCTTAATTAATCTCGTCGTATTATGTTATTTTGGCCAACTTATTGTAATACCTAGAAAAATAAAAGCTAAAGTAAAATAGAAATTTAGAGATAATGATATAAAATAGTGAATATTGACATTGTGTAGAACTAAAGATGTTGTAACCACCTATGACGGATGTCTTTATGGCTATTGCCAATTTTTTTCAATTTTTTTCTTCTTAACCCTTCTTTTTTTTGTCTAAAGAAAACGTGGAATGCATTCATGAACTGAGATTCTACAGAAGGGGCCATGTGGTGATCGGCTAAAAGTCCTTCTATTTAAAGCTTAACAGGTTCATTCACAAAAAGATTGCAACGATTATAAGGGTTTCCACAAAACAAATAATGTTGAATTTATATCCCCAAAGGAGTTATAATGTCCAAATATATATACACTACAAGAAAACTAGTCAATGTATTCGGTTTTTTAGAGTCAATTTCCAAAACCAACTCTAAAATAAAAGTTATAGTTTGTTTTGCAACATCAACTACAATTTTAAAAAAAAAAAAAATTGTGTTGGTTCTGCAAACCCGATTACAACCCCCCCCCTCCCCCTCCCCTCCAAAAAAAAAAAAAAAGATCGTTTGCAAAATCAACTACAAAAACCAAAAAAAAAAATTGAGTCGGTTCTACAAAATCGACTACAAGCAAAATAAAATTTGGGCAAATTAGTGGGTCAGTTGTATAAAACCGACTACAAACAAAATAAAATTTAGGTCAGAACTATAAAACCAACCACAAACAAAATAAAATTTAGGGCGGTTCTATAAAATCGACTACAAACAAAATAAAATTTAGGTTGGTTCTACAAACCCAACCACAAACAAACAAACAAATTTGAGTCGCTTTTACGAAACCAATTACAAATTTTAAAAATCAATAAAAAAAAAAAATAATAAAATAATTGGGTCGCTTCTCCAAAACCGACACCAATTCTCCCCCCCGGCCCCCGTGCGAGTCCCTTGTAAAAAAAACCGACTACAAAAAAAATATTTTAAGTCCCTTTTACAAAAATTTATATTTTTTGTTGTTTCTTAAAAACCGATCTCAATTTAACGACGATTTTTAGTCGGTTCCTTGAAAACCGACCTTAATTTGAGGCGGTAAATTTAAAGAATTAAAAAATGAGAGCCTTATCCACAGCCACATGTGTGTGGCAGTGGTTGACCCTTATTTCAAAAAAAAAAAAAAACCTCTTTTTTTAAGATACGCATGCACACCCTTTTCTTATTCGGAAGAAGAAGACTGTTGCGGGGCATTGGGGGGCCACAAACAGTTGGTGCAAGGCACGGTTGCAAGTCACTGGAAAGTCACAACTAACCAACATAGGGCCACGGTTGCGGAACGGGTTGACGGCGTGCCAATCAGAATGGGCGTTGTGGTTGACGGTGTGTTGAACCTACCGAATTTGGATCCGGACCCGGAATTGACTTGCTCGATCTCTCTCTCATTCTCTCAACCAAAAGAATAGATTTACGCGAGGTAAGCAAACTCTTCGCCAAAATCTACTCTTGATTTCGTTTTTAAAGTTAGGGTTTGAGATTTTGGGTTTTTTAAATCTCTTTGTTTCATTCAAATATACTTTAAAGAAAATAGACATTGGTTTCAATTTCGCAGAAGATTTTGCAATAGATGTGAATTTGAAGCTTATCGTATTTGTGTATGTCTGTTATGCAGGAGGCAATGAACTTGTCACTGATTAACTTACTGAGTTATCCATCTATGTTGTTGTAATCAACCTCTTCGGATTGAAGACTTCTCTGTTGTTGTAATTTTTTAAGTATGGGTTTTATTGTATTTTTTTTCCAAAATGTTTGTTATTTATTTATTTATTTATTTTCATGAGCTTATTTGGGGTTTGCTTTCTGTTTAGTTGCTAAGAAAATATTAGCAACTATTTTTTTAAAAAAATAAAATATAAAAAAAATTATTAATTAGTTTTCGAGTCGGTTTCAACCCAAACCGACCCAAAATTGTAGTCGATTTTAAAAGAAAGACTTGAATTGTGGTATGTTTTTCCAACCAACTACAATTGTGGTCTATTTTCCAAACCGACTACAATTATAGTTGGTTTGGAAAAGGGCCAAAATTCGGGTCAGTTTCATGGAAACCGACCATAACATTTTGTAGCTGTTTCAGGAAATTGACCCGAACCAAAATGTTGTCAGTTTTCTAAATCGACCACAATTATAGTCGGTAAAACCGACTCCTATCTAAATTATTGGCCATAACTGAATGTCGGTTTCAAATCGACCCAAATAAGTTGACCCGCACCGAATTCCGTTCCCCCCCCCCCTTCTTTTTCTTGTTTGGTAGTGATAGGCATTCTCATGATCTTGACCTCGACTTTTTTGGGTTCCACTTGGCCATTTTCATTCCTTATTTTGATGCTTCTACTCCATTAATAAGATTAATGTATCACAAAAGAGGACTTTTATCAAGAAGTACAAAACTCTACATCCTTTTTGGCCTTCTGATTGTACATGGCATATGTCACTAAAGTAATTTCATTATTACGCAGGTTCCAAAGGTCCCATTGGTTTAATATTGTTCCAATTGAAAATTAACCCTAGAAATCTATGTTGTCGAGAAAACATACAAGAATTAGGGATCATGATTTCATGCAATATGTAGGGAATTGCATAACCTGCAATTCCTTAAATTTAGGTTGTTGCTTGGGAATTGACGGCCAAAAACATGCCATGTCAGCAATATGTGGAAAAGTAAGAAAACCAAAAGTCACGCACAAACCCTTCTGCCCATCTCACCCCACGCCCACTAGTCACTGTCATATCGCTATTGGCGTGGTGATTGATGGCGGTGTTCTCCACCAGCCCCACAAGAACCCGGGTTCTTGTGGGGGCCCCCATCCCTCCCCTCCCCCCCACTGAAAATGGAAAGCTTAGATTCAAAAACCACAATATCTCCACCAGCATCGAACCCAAGAAGCTCGAAATGTCAACCACCACCACCTTAGACAAGGAAGGGGCTAGTGTTGCCACTACTGCTAAAGAAGAGCTAGCTAGAGTCGTTGCTGCGTGAGCCGTGGCTGGTTTCCTGTCCTCATCAAGACCCCACAAACTCTATCAAGCTAAAGACGAAGAGATCTTAGGAGGAGGTCATGGACATCTAGTTTATAGTCGTTTTCTTTGCCAAACTCTTATGCTAATGCGCACATGCAAAGTGAAAGTGCGCCTCATAGCGATCGAAAGCACATTGCCTATGATCGTTTCACGTGATTCAGGCAGCACTAGACAGCTAGCTCTCTTCACCATCACTCAAGTTATTATTAAAGTAAAGATGATTCCTTATAAAGTAATTGACTTCTTTATATCTAGTCAATGTGAGAACACTTTTCCTCCATAAACTTCAAAATTTTAGATTAATTTTATTTACTTATTTTTTCTGGATAACAAGGGGAAGGGGAAGGGGAAGGGGATCGATCAACTTTAATTAATAAAGTAAATATACGTACCAATCAATGCCCTTATTTCTTTAGATAGGAAAAAATTGTTTCATAATTATTTGAAAAAAAAAGAAATACTTTAAATGATTTATTTATTTAATAAATTCTAACAAAAATTACATCAACAGGTGATCGACATCTTATAATTATGACTTCCAATCTCCATTGTGTGAAGTGAGATTATGATTTGACCCAATCAGAAAGCCTGACTTCCATAACCCATAAAAAGTACAAAAGAAAAGCAGGCTTCAAAACAATTGAAAAATTATCTTTGATCTCTCAAAGAAATATGGAAAGAATTACTCTCTTTACTTGCTAAAAAAATTGAAAATCCCTTTAAATCTCCCAAGATTTTAAAAGATTTTTCTGACTCTCAATAATTCTGAAAAATAATCCACAGTCCTCCAAATATATATATATATTATATATATATATATATATTCTAAATCCAATGTTTTTTCCTCCAATTCAAAAACAAATAATTGAGCTTTTTAGGATATTTGTTTTTATATTTTATTCAAACTATAGTGTTTGTTTTCAATATAGTTAAGTACATGATAAAGTTGTTATTTTGGATAATTTATCATAAATTTATGATTTAGAAAAAAAAAATCTTACCTTTTATCATTGATTGAAGAGGAATTTATAGTTTAATACAAAAATGTTTTTATCCCATATTAATGAAAATTACAAAATTTAGCTAGGGTCCATTTCTAAACATACCCGTAATTTTTTCTAGACCTGGCTATGTTTGACAAAAGGTTTTTGTAAAACCTCAAAATAAATCACATCAAAATATTTCAACTTTTTATATTCTATCAATTACTTTTTAACAACTTTTTTTTTATTTTTTATATCTCATTAAGTACTTTCTATTACTATTTAAATAAAAAACAAAATTTTTTCATTTTTTCATACAAAAAATTTACAATATATATGTTTTTTTATTTTATATCACATCAATAGCTTTTTATTATTTTTCAAAACTTAAAAACTTTAAACTCTTTTCCAACCCAATCCTTTGCCAAAGGGATCCTATGTTTTGATATATTGATTGAGTTTATTTTGTTTTGTTTTGGTTGAATATTCTTTGAGTTTATTGTCAGGCAGCTCATGATTATTGGCAAGTATTGGGAAAGTGTCAATTGAATACCAAACTGGCGAGGCAGTGCCATAAGACAAGACCCATTTGTTGAATTAAATGTCAAAACATAAAAAGAGGCAAAATTGCGATGTGAGCTGTATCTCACTTCGGAGGGCAGGGCAGACTGCTGAAAGAAGATGACCCTTTGGCTTTTTGGCTGAATGCCTACAACACTACAACCAGCTGCTTCCAATCAGATAGGAGTCACAGAATGATAGTTAACGTGGTGATATCATTATGTTTTCAGTCTACTTTGAACGGATAAAGCTTTTGCAAAGATGTCATATATTGATACGACAGTTAGCTTTTTGCATAAATTAAAATAGACAAAAAGACACCTATATATCTTTTTCAGATCAACAACGTTAATCTGAAATGCAATGCAATGCAATATTATTTGTCTCACCACTCATAGTACTTCAATATTCCATTTTTAAGCCGGCCATTAAACTCACAAGTAATCTCTGCAGGATGGCCGGCTTAATTAATTCATAGGAAATGATCAAATATATTAAAAAAAAAAAGAAAAAGAAAAAAAGAAGTCGAACTAATTTTATTAGTTTTATTATATCCCATGGTAAGAAAGTTAAATGATTCAAATATCTGATCGAACTCACTTCTGTAAAGACGGAAGTGTGATGGTATATTATCAGTTCGCGAATGATGCATTATATTGAACTGAGAGAGACAGAAAATGGCCGACACCGACAGGAATTTGAGGGTCAAGTCGGACCCACGACCTATCGAAACAAGGTTGTGCCCCGGGTCCGAACTTCCACGTTGTAAGGATTCTGTGAACATAAGCAATCAGGTGATACATGGACCACCATGCTCCATTGCTGAAAGGAGTACACGTTGCATTTGCATGACAACCAACAACGAGAACTCGTTCCCCCAGCAGTTGTTGTGCATTATTATGTGAATAGACTAAAATTGTAGATAATATTTTAAATGTTTTAGACTCTTTTCCATGGTAATTGTGGGGTAAGGCGTGCATCTGATGTCTTGTGCCGTATGGGCACAATACCTAAGATGAGAAAGGGTGTCACGTCAGTAATTGAAGATGCGTAATATTTTAAACTTGTTAAGTGTGTACGTGTGCATAACGAATAATTTATAAACTATATTTTTACTCTACAATTATTCAGCAATATTAATATAATAATTCCAATCAACTTTTATGTGTTAATATATATATATATATCGGCTTTTAAAAGTAACATATGTCTTTAGTATGTGAGAAACACATATTTTTTTTAATAACATATGTTTTTCATATGTTTTTTTAATAGTATTAATAAGAAAGCATGCGCTCCTCACATGCTTAAAGAACATGTCACTTTTAGAAGCTGATTTGTATAAATTTCGTACAAATTGATTTGTAGGAAATTTCTGTTATATATATATATATGAGTAATACTTGTTGTCCATATTTGTCCATCTTCCATATGTGGCCTTTTTATTTATTTATTTATTTATTTTTATTTTAAAGAGCTTACTTTTGCATTTGTGGGACTCATCTTTGTTCGCATATACAAAGATGGACAAAAATAAAGAAAATAAATAAATAAACAACAATCATTACTCATATATATATAACATTTATCGCACATAAAACACAAACTAAAGTAGTATCTGTGTCAAAATAAAATTTTCTTTCAAACTTGGTTGAATGAAAATTGTATCCATTATATTATATTATGGACCTGGCTATGTTTGTATCCTTCAAACATTTAATGAAAATTGTATCCATTAAAATGTAATATATATATCGGCTTTTAAAAGTGACATGTGTCCTTAGTATGTGAGAAATACATATTTTTTTTAATAATATATGCTTCTCATATACTTAAAGGGCATATGTCACTTTTAGAAGTTGGTTTATATAAGTTTTGTACAAATTGATTTGTATGAAATTTTATATATATATATAATGCTTGTTGTCCATCTTTTTTATCCATATTTGTCCATCTTACATATATGGCTTTTTTTTTTTTGTTAAATTTTTTTTTAAGAGCTTACTTTTATATTTGTGGGGTTCATATTTATCCATATATACAAAGATGGACAAAAATAAAGAAAAAAAATGGATAACAAGCATTACTCTATGTATATAACATTTCTCGCACATAAAACACAAACTAAAGTTCTAACTGTGACGAAATAAAAATTTCCTTCAAATTTGATTGAATGAAAATTGTATCAATTATATTATATTATAGAATTATTAGTAAAGGATATTGTGTCAAAATTCGCATAAATAAAGATTGTGAATTAAATGAATTTCTTTTGAAGAATTATCCTGAATTGTCAAAACTACCATAGAACTAGATAAATATTGATTTATTGGTAGAGTAATGTTAGAGTGAAGACCCGATTAGTCTTTTTTGAGTTATTCTAAAAGTAACGTGACTTTTAAAATCATAATTAATTATATCAAAATTTAATAGTTAATTATCACAAATTTAATAATAATTTTAATAGTCATAATTTTTTTTTTTTTTTTGGGAGGACTCGTCCTTTTGGCATTACTCGAACGGATATAGTGGACGACCACCCTTTCTGTTTTTCTCCAAGCTGGTCCACAGGGACAGGGCATTTGAACTTTGTATTAGACTATAAAAAAAAAAGATTAGAAAGGCCATCTATATATATATAACGAGGGTGCCATTCCCAAGGCGAACGCTCCCAGCCGTCGGATTTAAGATTTTCTACGTACGTACGTGGATGCATGGGACAAGGTGGTCTCAGGAGGTAGCAATTGGAACTACTAAATTGAGATACCTAAAAGGCTAAAAGAGACTTTCTGTGTTGAGATAAAAGTCGCCTGCAAGGAAAAATAGAAGGGAATAATTGTCTCGATTGATACCCACAAAGAGAGCGGCAAGGAAAGCATAAACGCAAACTTATTTGTTACAGTACTTTTCTACTCGTACTCTATGACTCAATATTTGCCACAACACCTCACGTGAGGATTATATTACTCAAAATTAAATATTGAAATTGAACTTTTTTATTGGAGTTAGAGCGGAACCCAATACTATATTTTGGGACTCCTTTTAAAACTTTTTTTTTTTTTGGAAGGTTATAAATTTTCCCAGTGGTTGTTGAGAAAGTGTTGAGAAGAAAATAACAATGAAAATGAAAGAAACAACCTCAATTAAGGAATTGTGGGGGGCCGGTGTCAATTTGGAATAGAAAAAACTAAAAAGTGATGATTTACTTTCTTAAAATAAATAAAAAATAAAAAAAATTAGGACATTAGTTGAAAGTCGCTGCAAAGTTTGTGCATGTACGGGGATAGAAGATAAAATAAGGATATGTTTTTCAATGTGTTTGTTTTGTTTTGTTTTTTGTTTATAATATATATATATATATATATATATATATATATATATATATATATATGTGACAAAAGTTAAGAATTATATTTTTGTGTTTATAAAGATGTGTTTTATATTTTAAGTTGTTTGTTTATATATTTGTCTTAAAAAGAAAAAGAAAAAGAAAAAGAAAGAGAGAATACCGCAATTAATTAAAGAAATTACTTATTCTAGTTATAAATTACTTGACCGTCTGCATTTAGGTCAAGGAATGAGTTTTGCTAAAATGCACCTCAAACTCCTACGATGACTCATAGCACGAATCTGGCCCTTTCTATACAAAGTTTGTCTTCTATAGTTTTAGGGATTTTAAGGAGTGAGACGAGAGGAGAGGAAAAGGGAGCATCAGGGCCGGAGAGGATAGTGAGGAATTGGAGATGCTAGATAATATATCGATCTTTAAACATTCCATTATCTGTTTTAATAAAAATATTGGAAGGGAAAATGATAGTAGGTAATCTTTCTCTTACAAGCTGTTACATCATCCATTAATTCCTCTCATTAGACCATATGTAGTCAACTCTTAACGCTTTTTTTTTTTTGATTAATTGGTGTACAGTGTACTTCACAATTCACCTTTGAAGGGGTAACCAGTGATAAAATGATCGGACTTCCACTGATAAAAAGAGGAAACATTGAAAATCTTATTGAAGTCAACGAGCTTTTAGTTTCTCTAATGGTGGCTTCTCTTTAAAATCCATTTCCCAAAAATATGGCCCCCTTGATCATAAAACTAGGACACTCTCAAGACACTACGAAAAAAAGGGTATTTCTTGACGGTTTTAAACCGTCAGGAACTGGGTCAAAAACCATCAGGAATCAATTCCTGACGGTTTTAAGCTGTCAAAAAAACTATGTCGAGAATTTTTTTCCATGACGGTTTGGGTCAAAACCGTCAGACAATTTCCTGACGGTTTTGCCCCAAACCATCAGGGGCAAAACCGTCCGAGTTCCTGACGGTTTTGGGGTAAAACCGTCAGGGATCACTGACGTTTTGCCCCAAACCGTCAGGGGCAAAACCGTCCGGGTTCCTGACGGTTTTGGGGAAAAACCGTCAGTGATCCCTCTGGCTAATGATTTAGTTTGGAAGAAATTATTTGGACTAATTAAATCATAAAACTAAGTTGTTTGTGGGGGTACATACAATTCATGCGATATGGACGAGACTAGGTATAGGTCAAAGGGGCATGGCCTTTTATATATATATATATATATATATAATATAGGCTTAAAAATTAGAATAATGTTATATGTAAGATTTTATTATCTTTTAATCTTATAAAAGTGATATGACTTTTACAATTACTACTAAAACAAAATTCAATAGTAATCTATTACAAATCGAATGATCAATTTAAAAATTAATCAATTAGGAGGATAAAAGTCATACTTATAGATTTACGGCTTGATCCATCATTCATATTTTGGCCCTCAAATAAAAAAATTCTGATTATATCCCTGATGTGATTTACCATTTGCCCAATTTGTTCCTTTTTCGTTTGAAAAGATTTACTAGCAAGTCAAGCATATGGAGTGAGTTATTTTCAAACTAAAATTATTGTAGGTTTTGGTTTGTATTTTGTGCTAAAGATGCAAAATGAACGTGCCGCACATTTTTGATTATTGATGTGGCACTCTATGCACAAGATAGATGACGCAAGGCTTATTATTTTTTTTAGCGAAAATTCTCCAACAATCCTTGAGGTATGGACTTTTATCAAATCTCTCCCTAAGGTTCAACAATTATAGTTAATTTACTCTCTAAGGTTAAAATCGTTATCAAATATATCATTCCATTCACATTCCATTAAATTTTTGACAATGCTGCTACGTCATACCAATTAGAAGATGATACATGTCTGTTTAATAAAAATAAAAAATAAAAACAAAAAATATAAATATAATAAAATAAAATAAATAAATAAATAAACCAAAATTTACCACCCCATATTCAGGTGAGGGGGTGGCTGAAGTTTGGGGTTGGGGGTGGTTTGGCCACCCCCAATGTCACACCCCAATCATAGGAATGTGCTCATTAAGATGGTGATTCTCTACTCTCGACTCTTGAGTATGTGATATAAGATATATAAACCCACTACAGACCTAGCGCAATAAAAATAACACTCTTAACAACTAAAAATAGTTTTTTTTTTTTTTCACATGTCCACACAAGAGGAAAGAGGAGAGGAGGATTCAAACTAGTAACTTCTGCTTCATGAGACGTGATGTCCAACAGATTGAGCTACCTCTTAGGGACAACTAAAAAGAGTTTTAACCAAAGTATTGTTACAGAACACTTCATCAAAACAATTTTACCAATATCAATAAAAAATTTAATAATCACCCTACGTGTCTCTGAACCTTATTCTAAAAAAATCTCTTCAATCCTTCTCGCTTACTAGTTACCCCGGCCTTCTACATTCTGCTCATAATCATCTGCAAAATCCGGGAAGATAAAGGGATGAGTTTGGAGAAACTCAGTAAATGGATACCTTGAAGGAGTTTGAAAAAAAAAATTCATTCATACACGTTTTATTTAAAAGAATTAAAATCATCCAAGTCTGTCTTTCAGTTTTTCTATATAAAAGAGGAAGAGAGCAAGTCCTAAAATAAATGTTTTAAATGCCAAGGCCATAAATATGGCCCGTCAAGGTCAATTGAACTAAGGTTACTGTACCAAAGTTTCCTTTTATGGACACATAGATCAAAATGAATGTAAAAATATAAGGTTTTTATTCTTGCCAGGAATTGAACTATTGTGTCATCATAAACTTAGAATTGATGATCATGCCATTAAGCTAACCATATCAGTCAATATAGAGTCTTTAGATTAATAAATTCATTTTAGTCTCATGAAATGATGTGAGCTATTTTCTAGTACTTTCCCTCCTAAAGTAAACTTTCATTTATTCAGAGCCTATCTATCTAGGCTAAGTCTAAAATCTACTATAGTAAAGAATTGTGATTGCTACACTAAAAGCTATTCAGAATTGTTCATTCACCCGTTTAGCCAATTTAAGGGTGGTCCGACCACCTTTAGAAAACAAATATATATATATATATATATATTGATTGATTGAGCTAATCCCTAAGGGTGGATAATCCAAAGGTTTTTAAGGATTTCAAAGTTATCATAATATCGAAAATAAATAATTTTCTAGATCATACATTGATTTACGATCCAAACCAATAAGCACAAAATTGCATGTAGCTTCTCGCTTTGTTAATTGGCTTAATAGCTTGCTTGGTTCGATTGTTCATGTTGCTGCCCTCCCTGCATTTACGGACTCAAATCCCGAAATGAAAAGAGTTAGGCATTGAATAGGATGAGTAGAGCAATGGAAAGTGTTGTACGGTTGAGAGGGAGCAAGCACTCCTATCCCTTGATAGCTCACTCGGGTGGCTCATGGCGAGAGGCTTGGAACCTTGTATTATATTGTCCTCAGTTGCATCACTGGTACGTAGTAGCATATTATTAATCTTACTCTGGCATAACCTGGTAGTGATGATACAATTTTGTCAAATATGTGACTTGACAATTTTGGCAAGCGTATGTAATACGTTTGAACGTTACAGGAGGAATTTGTTAAAATATGTGAAGTCATGAAATTGAATTTTTGCACTTCGTGTACTTTTATATTTATTATTTATGTTTTTTCCTTTTTCTTTTTTTTTTTTTTAAAAATACATTTTTTTAAATGAGACACATATCACATTTTGGTTGAGTATCACATGACAACACCGTTCAAAATAAATCCATGACTTTTGAACCTTAAAAAGTTGATATGTTCATAGCTAAGGTAGCAATGAAACTTTTTTCTTTTTCATAAAAGTTCATATCTCAACACGAATGAAAAATTTTACTTTTTTTTACCATGATAGTGACGTGACTATCGATCCTATATAGCGGCATATCCTAGAGCTAGCTATTAACTATTGCTCTTCGTAAGAATTATGCCGTCACATCCCATTTTCAGATTATTGATAGAAATGAAAATTAACCTTAACATCTAACATTTGTATACAAAAATTATGTGAAAAACATTTTATTTTTCCGGCAATTCAAAATCATCACCAATTAGATTACGAGAATAAGTTAAGAAACTGTTTCAGTTTGTTTGGTAAAACTTTTTGAAGGGTTTTTTTTTAGCTTTTTGATTATAATGTGACATAAAGTTGAAAATAATTTTTAATATTTTATGTTTTGAATTGTTTATTGATATATATCTATATTTTCCCTAAAAAGCAAAAGATTGTCCTTAAAAACATTATCAAATGAGTGGAAGCTTTTTGAGAGCTTCCGCCATGTGTCTCTCCCCCAGTGAAAAGTGGTTTTTTTTTTTTTTCAATTCTTAATTTTTATGAGTCCGCTTTAGACTAGTCCCAGGATGACCGGTCATTGCCTCACTTTGTATAAATGCAAACTCTACATAGGATCGATATCCTTCATTACAAACCCTCCTAGCCAAAGTCTCTCTCTCTATCTCTCTGTGTGTGTATGTGTGCGTGGGGCATTTGATCCTTTCAAGTTTGTTCACCCAACTAGTACATAGAGTAGCTAGCCTGAAAATGTTGTCTAAGAAAGCTAGTTGTGAGTCACACGGCCAAGACTCTTCCTACTTCTTGGGCTGGCAGGAATATGAGAAGAATTCTTATCATGAAGTTCACAATACTACCGGAATCATTCAAATGGGACTCGCAGAAAACCAGGTAAGAGAACTCAGCAATTCCAAACTCAACAAGTCCATTTGAATTTGCGGTTTTAAAATATGCTATTTAAAAAATAGTATTTCAAAACGTGCAATTGAAAAATGTAATTTTAAAAAATGCAGTTAAGCATTTGGTAAGAACGCAATTTTACACTCAAAATTTCGGTCTAACTTTTAGAATAACATATATTTCTACATTCTTAAATGACAATTCTTTAAAAGTACACTTTCAAATGATACCCTTCTTGCAATTTTGTTTAAAATCTCACTCTTGACTTGCCAAATCTGCCAAACGGCAGTAAAAATATGATCCCATTCTCATATAAAGTTTTGGCAAAAAAAAAATCCTAGGAATATAGGATAAAAATCCTAGTAGTAGAAGATATATTTGGTACATTGTGACATCAGATGCGCGTACGCATTTCGTAGTGTTACACATCTCATTAGGTCTATAAGAACACTCTATTGTTCTTTCAAATATCAGTCTCTCATGTCCCTTAACTGAAACTAGCTACTTATTGCAGCTTTCGTTCGATCTTCTCGAGTCATGGCTTGAAAGCAATTCGGATGTGCTGGCGTTGAAGCGAAAGGGAAGATCTGTATTCAGAGAACTGGCTCTCTTCCAAGACTATCACGGCTTTCCTGATTTCAAGAAAGTAATAAATCTCTATAATACTCCTCCCTGGCTCTTAATTATGATTAAAAAAAAAAAAAACAGAAGAGTTATTTAAAACTACTTATTTTCAATTTACTTGTATAGAGATTGGTGGAGTTCATGGCAAAATTAAGAGGGTATAAAGTAGCTTTTGACCCTAACAAGCTCGTGCTTACCGCCGGCGCAACTTCTGCCAATGAGATTCTAATGTTCTGCCTTGCTGAACCCGGTGATGCTTTCCTTCTTCCTACTCCATACTACCCAGGGTAACAATAATTTTTTCTTCTTATACTACATTTGAAATAATAATGCTATTTAATTAATTAGTAGATTTATTCAGTTTTTACTTCTCTTTTGGCTGCAGGTTTGATAGAGATCTCAAGTGGCGTACTGGAGTTGAAATTGTCCCAATACATTGCTCGAGTTCAAATGACTTCAGAATTACTGCGTGCGCACTGGAGGATGCGTACCAACAAGCCCAAAAACTCAATTTAAAGGTTAAAGGGGTGTTGGTCACGAATCCTTCAAACCCTTTGGGCACGACAATGAACCGGGATGAACTTAACCATCTTATTGACTTTGCTATCACAAAAAAAATCCATGTTATTAGCGATGAAATTTATTCAGGCACCGTTTTTGACTCTCCCAGCTCCTTTATAAGCATCACAGAAGCTTTGACGGAGACTGATGACACTGACATATGGGGCCGCATTCACATTGTTTACAGTCTCTCAAAGGATCTTGGTTTGCCGGGATTTCGAGTGGGCATGATTTATTCCTACAATGAAACAGTTGTTGCCGCCGCGACCAAAATGTCAAGCTTTGGACTAATTTCTTCTCAAACTCAGTATTTACTCGCCAACATTCTCGCTGACAAGAAATTCACTAACAAATATGTAAAGGAGAATCAGAGGAGAATCAGAAAAAGGAAGGAAATGCTTGTTTCCGGCCTTCGTGGGGCGGGTATTGGGTGCTTGGAGAGCAATGCCGGGTTGTTTTGCTGGGTGGATATGAGGCACCTGTTAAGCTCTGACACGTTTGAAGCGGAAAAAGAGCTTTGGAAGAGAATCCTTTTCGGGTTTGGTTTGAACATCTCTCCCGGGTCTTCTTGCCATTGCTCTGAGCCGGGGTGGTTTAGAATGTGTTTTGCAAACATATCCCAAGAAACATTGAAGGTTGCATTGCGACGCGTCGAGGCCTTGGTAGAATCCACGTCCACGTCCACCACCTCCGGCGCCGGAGATAATTGCAACCACCACCGGCGAACTGTTCGTAACTCAAGAAGAAGCTGGTCACTTTCCAAGTGGGTTTTGCCTTCACCATACGATGAGCACGAACCAGCCGACCGTTAGTCTCCTACGAATGTGATCCCAAGTCAAATCTGTCTTTTGAGTTCTGATCCACGAAGCATACACTTCCAAAGCTGTCAGTTCCTGATGACCAATTAATAAAAGCCAGTTATTAACTTTTTTTCTTCTTTTTTTTTTTTTGGATGAATTTTAGTTGTGGATATGTTGGTGATGTTTGTGTAGGGTTATTTGGTCTATCCACGATGATGACTTCATGCTGTGGATAAGAACTCAAGTACCAGGCATTCCTGGTTTAACAAGTACTGTCAGATTTCTGTTATAGTGCAAAACCTTCATGCATTCACAAGTTGACGTGTGTCCCACATACTACAATCTTATCAAAGTTTCAACACCCCGTACTTGGTTTTGAAAAAAGTAATGCTATTTCTGAATTTCAGTTTTGATATATATATATATTTTTGCCAATTGAATGGCTAAATTTATCTCCAATGTCATATCAATTGTATTATGGTCGTATAATAATATCTTAAATACGGTCGTATAATAATATCTTAATGGTGTTAAACTTTAAAAAATCGAGTGTGTCCAGTGTATAACAGCGTAATTCGTTAATCTTTTTCAATGCGCACTTTTTCTGTTTGGGACATAGAACGGAATAAAATAAGAGAGACAGAACGGGCCTTATTCCGAAATTGGGCCTTAGCATCTGGCAGGCCCATCTGACTCATGCGTGAATCATATGCTACCGCTAATTATATTTAACCAATATCACATCCTGATTCCGCAGATCTGGTTATTGTGAATGCGAAGGTCTGGAACTGGAGCACATGTTAATAATGGTAGATCGTGATGCAGCATGACATTATTACGTCTCTCTTTGTCTCTTTTTTGTGCGGACACCTGTCTCTATCTTACGAGTTACGCGGACGGTTGAGGCGGTTCGATTCTTTTTCATTTGGACGGTGACCTCGCTGTCAGCCACGTGGCGGTCCCTCTGGTTCAGCAACCATCCGAAATCGAAACCAAAATCACTCGCATTGGACGTGGCGTTCCCTCGAATTTTTGCGATTCTTAATGAAACACGCGAACGAAGACTCACACTGAAATGTAATTGCGTGATGCTTCCAAATTCTGCTCCTTCTGAAAAATCCAGGGTTTCGGCTTTCCTTGCTTTCCCTTCAAGACGAATCCAATTTTTGTTTCTGTGAAGTCCAAGCAAAGCGCCGCAACGGCGTACAAGTTTTGATCCGGTCGCGTTCTTCGTTTCTTTTCTGATTTCGTTCGAATCGTTCGGCATTGGTCGCAGAAGCGACGAGTTCTTGTTTGTGTCTGTCATCAATCAAAAGCTTCGTGTAGGTACTCTGTTTTTCCTTTTTTTTTTTTTTTTTTTTTTTTTTTGTGATTTCTCAAACTTCTTGTTTCAATGGTGTTATACTTTAATTTCATGTCTGTTTTTCCTTTTTTTTTTTTTTTGTGATTTCTCAAACTTCTTGTTTCAATGGTGTTATACTTTAATTTCATGACTCTCGGCTTTATTTATAGCGATTGAGTTAAGTTCTCATTATGCAATTCCAGCCAAAAAAAGTTTGTAATGTGTAATTCTTATTATAGATGAGGTTTGATTGCATGACATCAACAGAACAATAATACGTAGAAGGAAAGCTATCTTTTGAGCAGGAAGGTTAGCACCACCGCCTGCGAATTGTTTGTATTATGTTGGTTATATCTGACGTTAGTCCTGCTGTTTTTTGTACTCTATGTGAGTTTGATCTCAGAAAAAGGATAAAACGAATAAAAGAGTAAAAGCTTGCAATAAGGATAGAGGTTTTTAAGGAAGTGGATTTAGAAATATTATTCTTAGGTATGCTTAAAGTGAAATCAAATGTTAAGAGTTTCCTAACGAATTTAGTATTGTGGAGGCAGTTGAAAAAATTAAAGTAAATGAGCAGTGCCGGTATTTGAATAATAGAAAAGCAATGCATGTTCAAGAAGAGAGGCTCGTATGATCATCTTGGAATTATTCAAAATAATGTGGAATTCATGCTAGTTACTTGCATATCCATGGAACCTTTCATTTGGTTTCAACTTGTTCAGTTCTGTGGTATAGATTTATACAATGTACATTTGGTAGAGAAGTTCGCATATGATATGAGACTTATTGAGCAGTTTTTGCGGATTCTGCAGCAATTTTGTCGCTATTGTGATTCCGCTTGTTGCCTTGTTCTCAAAGCTTATCTATTCTGTCATATTTTATTCTTGGAATGGGTATAGCATAAATTTCCCTGTTCCTAACTTTTACTGTTTATAGAAATTCCAAAACATGCTCTTCATCATCTGTGAATTCCCCCCAATCTCTCTCTATCTCTCTCTCTCTCTCTCACACGCACACACCTGTAATTCATAGGTGGGAATAGGGTTTAACCAACTTGCGCCTCTTTTTAGAGGACCTCATGAGTGGAATTTGTTTTGGCGTCTATTATGTTGACCTTTTTGTAATTTCTTGTGATTATACACATTTGCTGGGGTTTTTAGTGAAAAAAGGGAAAAGAAACGAAAGTAAAGACAAAAATTTGGTCTCACACCAAGTAAATTAAGATTCTCTCTTCTTTTTATGTATTAAAGATGTGTAGACTATACAAGCACACAGATAATGATATCTGGAATTATTTTTGTTGTTTGTGTAGTGCAGTGCTTCTGTTGTATATCAAGTTCATGCTACTATTTTTTGGCATTTTTACCTGGAAATTCCGAAATTGCAACCCTACTGTTGTATTCAATTCGATGTTCTGCTTTAGTATGCACTTGCATGTTAATAAGGTTGAAATGATGTTAATATCTTTGGTTTTGCATATGCAACATTATTGTATGCATTTTTCAGTGAGAAACTAACCTGAATTCAGTCCACATACCATGACACACTTACATGTAGAGTTTTTCACTAAGCAGAAAAAGAAAAGAAGACTCTGACATATAACTTTTGCAGCACAGAAACCTGAGTCAAGTAAAGCCGCTTCTCCATGCAGCATTGGCCTTTTTAGACAAGTGCATGCTTTCAGATCATGGAAATAATCGTTACACGCTATGTCCATCTTCTCGGGTAATTGGTTGCTTGAAGCTTGAAGATATAGTGGACGGAGATGAACATTTCTGCACTTTTAACTTCTGTAGGAATTAATACAGGCGTCTGTGTGGTACTTTTATCTGTATATTCGGTTTTGAGAAAACAACCAAGCAATGTGAGTGTGTACTTTAGGCGAAGGCTCGCTTCAGTGCGCTCAAGACGTAGTGATACTTCCCGCTTTGTTAGGTTTGTTCCTTCGCCTAGTTGGATAGTGAAAGCATGGGAAACAACTGAAGAAGAAATATTGGCCATTGGTGGCATGGATGCTGTGGTTTTTCTCAGGGCAGTTGTCTTCAGGTGATTTCTTACTACTCAAAACTTTAGACAATGAAGGGTGATAGCTTTGTGCCTTATAATTTGGTGGTGACTAATTTAGTGGAGATTATACCAGTTTTTGCTGTGGATGTCTTGAAAGATAGTGGTAGTTGGTTTCAGTTGATGGTTTGACTTAGATTATTATGATTTTGTTCTTTTCATATTTCTTTTTGTTGTGAAATTTTCTATGTGAGATCAATTCTTGTATTTCCTATGAAATGCTATCCTTGCATTGATTCATTTTTCCTTTCCTATATTGGAAATAATTTTACAATGTGAAATCCAAACAATTGAAAGGTGAATTTAGATTTTTAGCTGTTGGTGGTGCTTTACAAATCATGCACCTGGATACTCTTGACCATGCTTCATTTGGAATGGGAAGCATGTAAAAACATATGTTTGTTAGAAATTCTGTTCTTATGATGCCTGTTGTTAAGAAAAGCTCTTACTCTAGTGATTTAACTCGATCCCAATACGTACTTGTAGTAGTACTACTTTTGGTATGATGTAGTTATAGTACACATTCTCTTTTAATGGCTTTTAGGGCTATGAATGACCAAAAAGCTAGGTATTTAAGTTAACTATATTACAGGACTCTAAATAATTTATTTGTAGAATGGTGGAAGAAAATGGTAAGTGCATTGCACATTGGAACTGGCTTAGCTGACAGGACCAAATTTAGCCTGATTTAGTTCATGGGCATAGGAGGATGCAACCTTTTTAGAGTTGGATGAGGTTTCTAGATCAATTAGGTTCACATATGATAATGCATATATGCTTATGTGTCCCTTATCCAGATGATGAAGATTGAGACCAATAGCTTGTTCAATCTTTCGAGCATGTCCTTTTTTACCATAAAGTAGGGAGGTGTACTCTAGTAGACACTTTATCAAACTGCAGGGGATGCTAGCTAATCTTAGCATGTACAAAGAACTCGCATAGTTTCAACTATATATGTGATATGTACCATGACATAAAATTCTAGTTTATTTAACTTCAATCTGTTTGCATTTTCATATTTCAGTTGTGGAAGTTTTCTCCTGTTGTTCCTATTTATTTGGTAACAAACTTTCCATTTAAGTTTATTTATCATTGGATTCTTTAACACTATGTTTTGTAGTTATATTTCATTAGTACGCGTTCAGAAATTGGTCTCTATTTTGATCTATGTTTCTACAGTTTGCTTTCGGTCTCATTTCCATCTTCGTAGAAACAATTTCAACTGCTGGTTTTTCAAGTTTACTTATTGGTACCAATTATTTTTTCTACAGTATTCGAATCTTTGCCATTGCTGCTGTCATTTGCTTTCTTTTAGTACTTCCGGTGAATTATTATGGGCAAGAAATGCGTCACAAGCAAATCCCTTCCGAGTCACTGGATGTGTTTACCATCGAGAATGTTAAGGAAGGTTCAAAGTGGTATAAGCTATATACTCTTAATGAATTAGACCATTTTTAAAGTAACAGATAGCTCTGTAATTTTTATTGTTGTTTTTTACTTTTTCCAACAATTGTTTAGATGCTTACCTTTGAGGCATGTAAACAATGCTATGAAAGAAAATTATGTTACATCTTCTCTTTAAATTGGTTTGAGTAGAACTCTACTCAAGCACTTTTAAACATGCTATTTTTTCAATTCCTTTCTTTCTGTGGTCACATATTTAACAGCCTTTGTTATTGTAATAAATTATTTACGTTGTTTTTGTTAAAATACGCTATAAATTGGTTACTCATTGTCTTTTTTCAGGCTTTGGGCTCATTGTCTCGCATTATACATTATAACCTGCTCAGCTTGCATTCTTCTTTACTTTGTAAGGATGTAATTCATCTGCATTATCTTTTGTTCAAAGTTTGTAGCAACTTTCTTTTCTTTTCTTTTCTTTTTTTTTTGATAATTTCTCTTTATGTATTCTAGGAGTACAAGAGCATATCCAAGATGAGGCTAGAACACATTACTCAATCTCCTCCAAATCCAAGTCATTTTACAGTTCTTGTCCGTGCTATTCCCCAGTCTTCACAAGAATCATACAGTGATTTGGTGAAAAAGTTTTTCACAAATTATCATGCATCAAGCTACTTGTCACACCAAATGGTGTATCGGTCTGGTAGAGTTCAGAAGTTGATGGTGCGCATCTGTTTTAAATGAGAAATGTGTTATTTATATTCTACGACACCTTTTAAATTTTTTAAAAATTGCATGTCTATCAATTGATTTGATTCTGCATATTAAGTCTTCATTTTGTTTTAGAGCATTAACAGCAGCTTTATTAAATCTCATTCTCTTCCCTAGATGTAGGAAAAACTCTTAAAAAATTCCATGCAACAGACTCCCTTGGTGTTCCCTAAACCAATGGAACACCAACGGTTGCTTCCCTTAACATTATTTTAATATTAAAAAGCTTTATCTCTCTTTTCTTTTCTCTAGCATTTATTTGAAAGAATATTTAAAAGGTATAAGGAAAGGATAAGGAAAGTTATTGTAGAATTTATTTGATTAGGTGAGTTGGGTCTGTTCCGGCGAGCCCAGATGATGCCGGTGATCCTTTGTTTCTTATGCCGTTGGGTCAGCTAGGCACCTAGTCTTCGTTGAAGGGTGTTTTTGCAAGTGGTGATGTTCAGTGTGCTGGTTTTTTGGTGGTATGCGAAGACGCCGGCTATGCCCAGTCTTCCCCGGGAGCGGGTATGTCTCTGGATGCTTCCAGGGTCGATGGGCTAGCCTCTTCTGTGGTGTCTTGGAGTGCGAATGAGGGGTTGGAAGAGGAAGGAGATGGTAGTCCGTTGAGACCAGTGGAGTTTGATATTACTGCCCCCCTATGCTCAGTTCCACACTCTTATAAGAGTGAACTTGGTTACTCCAATTGGGTGGTGAAGTGCGCTATGGAGATTGCCCCTATTGTGGGAATTTCGTGTGAGGATCATCAGCTCCAGCTTTTGGCTCTCCTTACTTTTCTTGAGGAGGTGCGTCGGGTCGAGGCGTTGGCTTCACCTCTAAGCGGGATTCGAAAGTGGTTAGGGAGCTAAAGAAGTTGGAGTGGTCGGTCAACTACGGTGACAACTGTGAAGGACATACTCGTGGTAAAGGCAAGGAGAGGGTCCCCTCGATTTGTTTATGAAGCCCAAGATACTTTCGTGGAATGTGAGGGGGTTGAATGCAAGGGAGAAATGTCTTAGAGTTAGAAACTTGCTTAGAGATTGGAAGGTAGACATTGTTTGTTTCCAAGAAACTAAGCTTGATGCCATGTCTTGTAGAATTGTGAGAAGTCTATGGGGTTGTAATCATGTAGATTGGTGTTGTTTGGATTCTAGAGGGGCTTCAGGGGGCATCCTGATCATGTGGGATAAAAGGGTGGTGGAGAAGATTGATATTTGTGTGGGTGTTTATACCCTAGTTGTTTCCTTTAGGAACATGGATGATCTTTCTTCTTGGGCTTTTGCAGGCGTGTATGGTCCCAACTCAAACAGTGAAAGAAGGTTGTTATGGGCGGAATTGTCTGGCTTGCTCAACTGTTGGAATCTACCTTGGTGTTTAGGTGGTGATTTTAACGTCACTCGGTTTTCTAGTGAAAGGTTGGGAGCATCGCGCCACCGCTCAGCTATGAGGGAGTTTTCTGACTTTGTTTCCGAGCAAGGTATGATGGATCTTCCCCTTGTTGGTGGTGCTTATACTTGGTCGAACTCCCAGGATCCCCCTGTTTGGTCTAGGATTGATCGGTTCCTTGTTTCTCTAGGCTGGGAGTTTATGTTTCCTAGTGTTTCCTAGAAAAGGCTTTCTCGTCTTTGTTTAGATCATTTCCCTATCATGCTCGATTGTGGGGTTGTTCAAAGAGGCAGCAAACCCTTTAAATTTGAAAACATGTGGCTTAAGTCCGAAGGCTTTGGGGACTTGGTGAAACAGTGGTGGGAGTCCTACTGCTTTCATGGTACACCCAGTTTTGTCCTAGCTAGTAAATTGAAGGCTTTGAAAGTAGATTTAAAGAAATGGAATACGGAGGTCTTTGGCAATAAAGAGAGAAGGAAGAAGAATCTTCTTGAGGAGTTACGGGTTCTTGAGTTGACCAAAGAAATGAGATCCTTAGGAGTGGAGGAGTTAGCCAAGAAGTCAGAAGTGGTTCGTAAGCTTGAAAGTGTTACTCTTATGCCTCGAGGTGAGCTGGAGACAAAAATCTAGAGTGTTGTGGTTGAAAGAGGGGGATAAGTGCACGAAGTTTTTTCACCAAGTTGCCAACTCAAATAGAAGGAACAATGCCATTGACTCTTTCTTGATAGATGGTAGGCTTTCTTCCAACCAGGTGGAGATCAGCAATCACATTGGCCAGTTCTATCAAAAGTTATATTTAGAACAATGTAGCTGGAGGCTGAGGGTGGATGGTCTCTCCTTTGATTCCATTTTGGAGGCCGAGGCAGAGTGGTTGGAGAGGGAGTTTACTGAGGAGGAGGTTAGAAAAGTCGTGAAGTCTATGGTAGGCGATAAGGCGCCTAGCCCGGATGGCTTCTCTATGGCTTTTTTTCAAGCTTGCTGGGAAGTGTTTAGGGTAGATATCATGAAAGTCTTCAATGAAGTCCATGCTAGAGGCAAGTTTGAGTTGAGTCTCAATACATCGTTTATCACTCTTATTCCGAAAACCCCAGGTGCAAACGATCTTAAAGATTTTTGCCCAATTAGTCTTGTGGGTGGGTGGGTGGGTGGGTGGGGGGGGACCTACAAAATGATTGCGAAGACTTTGGCTAACAGACTGAGGATGGTTATGGATAAAGTTATCTCCAAGTTACAGAGTGCCTTCATGAACGGTAGACAGATTCTAGGCCCTATTCTTATTGCCAATGAATGCTTGGATGGTAGGCTTAGATTGGGCGAGCCGGGTCTCGTTTGTAAATTGGACTTAGAAAAGGCGTATAATCATGTGAACTGGAATTTTCTCTTATATATACTGAGAAGATGTGGGTTCAAGGATAAATGGTGCTCTTGGATTTCTCATTGCATTTCATCAATGCATTTTTCAGTTTTGGTTAATGGCTCGCCTTTCGGCTTCTTTGGTTCTTCTCGTGGGTTGAGACAGGGAGATCCCTTATCCCCTTTGTTGTTTGTGTTTGTGATGGAGGTGGTGGGCAGAATGTTTCCTACTGCGGTTAGTGAGGGGCTTCTGGTCAGTTTCTCTGTGGGTATTGCTACCTTTTCTCACCTCTTGTATGCTGACGATACTTTGATTTTTTGTGATGCCTCGACTGATCACTTTCGTTAACTGCGGGGCTTACTTCTGTGTTTTGAAGCGGCATCAGGACTCAAGGTTAATTTGGCAAAGTCTTGATTCTTGTGGGTAATGTCACTGATGTGGCTAGGTTGGCCTGTTTACTTCGGTGTGGGGTCGCCACTTTGCCTATCAAGTATCTTGGTTTACCATTGGGGGCTTCTTTCAAAGCCAAGCACATCTGGGATGACATCCTTGAGAAGATGGAACGTAGGATGGCGAGTTGGAAAAGGATGTATTTGTCCGAGGGTGGGAGGGTTACTCTCATCAAGAGTACACTTGCTAATTTGCCCACGTACTACATGTCTCTCTTCCCTCTTCCGGTGAGTGTTGCTAACCACATGGAGAAGCTTCAGCGAGATTTCTTGTGGGGTGGTCTTGGGGATGAGTTCAAATATCATTTGGTGAGTTGGTCTAAAGTTTGTTCTCCTGTTTCGGTGGGAGGGTTGGGTATTAGGAATTTGTTGATGTTTAATCGCGCCCTCTTAGGGAAGTGATTGTGGCGTTAGGGAGTGAGAGAGAGGCCTGGTGGAGAATTGCTGTGGACTCTAAATATAGCAGTTTATAAGGAGGGTGGTGTTCTCTTGAGCCTGCAAGTTCCTTTGGGGTGGGGTTGTGGAAGAACATCAGAAAAGGTTGGGAGAAGGTTTTCAGCTTATCTAGTTTTCAGGTGGGGGATGGTTCTCGGATCAGCTTCTGGCAGGATAAGTGGTGTGGGGAAGTACCTCTTATGGTTGCTTTTCCAGGCTTGTATGGAATCGCAACCATGAAAGACGCATCCGTCGTGGTTAATTTGGAGTTTTTGGGGGGCTCCAACCATTGGAATGGGAGTTTTGTCAGAGTGGCACATGATTGGGAGGTAGATGTCTTTGCTTCCTATTTCCAGGTGTTGTATTCTGTCAAGGTAAATAGAGGTTGTAAATATCAGATGAGGTAGGCCTCTTCTAAAAGAGGTTTGTTTAAGGTTGTCTCTATACTGCTCCTTGGCTTCTCTTGATGGGTGTCGCTTCCCCTGGAAGAGTGTTTGGAAGACGCCGGTCCCCCCGAGGGCGGCCTTTTTTGCGTGGTCGGTGGCCTTAGGTAAGATCCTTACCTTGGATAATCTCAGGAAGCGGCACGTCATTGTGATTGACAGATGTTGTATGTGTAAGAGGACTGGAGAATCTGTGGATCACCTTCTTCTCCATTGCGACGTAGCGTACACCGTTTGGAGTGCGTTTTTTAGTCGTTTTGAGCTGTCCTGGGTGATGCCTAGATGAATTGTGGATTTATTAGGCTACTGGTGGTCCTCGGGTAGGCCTAGGAGCGCTGCTGTGTGGAAAATGGTTCCTACGTGCCTCTTTTGGTGTTTGTGGAAAGAAAGGAATGACAGAAACTTTGAGGATATGGAGAAGTCGTTGGAGGATATTTTATCTTTTTTCTATGAGACTTTGTTCCTATGGACATCGGCGTTTGTTTCCCCGTTGTTTCTTAGTTTCAGTGATTTTTTTGTTTATTTTGCCTCCTAGTTAGGGGTTCCTTTTGTATATTTCCTGTGTACTTAGGGGTGCTTTACGCTTTTATAAAATTGACTTTTAGTTATCAAAAAAAAAAAAGTAGTTTGGTTTCCTAAATTTAAGAAAAATTTAGGGAAGCTGCTGCTAGTGCTCTTACTTGCTAATATCTGTATATATATATTTTTGATAAGTAACTGAAATATCATTAAAAGCATAAGGCGTTCCTAAGTACACAGGATGTACACAAGAGAAGCTACCTATCTAATAAGAGCAAAAAGAACAAGACAATCATGATAACTAATCACCAAAGAAGAAACAAATATCCAAAGATACAAAATGTTGTAAAATAAAGACTTAATTTTCTCCAAAGTCCTTTCATGGTATTCAAAACTTCGGTCATTCCTTTCCCTCCATAGGTACCACAAAAGACACAAAGACATCATCTTCCACATCGTAGCACTTCGAGTGCTGCCGAGAAGCCACCAACAAGCATACAAGTTTACTACTCGTCTAGGCATAACCTAAGACGACCTAAATTGGCTGAAGAAAACATTGCAAATGGCACAAACGGCCTCAAAATGGAGAAGAAAAAGGTCCATAGACTCCCCATTCATTTTATACATATAACACCTATCAACCACATTGACGCGTTACTTTTGGAGATTGTCCATGGTAAGGATCTTTTCTAGGGCTGCCGACCGAACAAAAAAGGCCAGCCTCAACGAAACCTTAGCCTGACAAACTCTCTTCCAAGGGTAATGGAAGCCATCATTACCACCCATGACATTGTAAACGGATTTAACACCAAACAACTCTTTTTTGGAAGGGACTCACTACAGCTTGTCCTCACATTTCCGTCTCACTTTCACTAAATACAACACCTTGAAGAACGAGGCAAAGATTTTCATCTCCTAATCATAAGCCACTCTAGCAAAGCTCACATTCCACTGAATGGAACCTCTAGAAAGTTCGAATTAAGCAGCCACAAAAGTTTCCTTTGCGCAAACAATATCAAATGAAACTGGAAAGGCTTTTTTAAAGGCCATATTTCCACACCATAGATTATGCCAGAGTCTAATTTTGGAGCCATCTCCCAATTCAAGGTGGATGTATATATCATATAGTGTTTTCTTATAAAAAAAATAGAAATTAATTCCCACTCTACTTTTTTTTGTTTTGTTTCCTGAGCATCTATTTCTACGCGCCCTAGCAAAGTTGTATGCTTTTTGGATGGAATCTTTCTTTTGTATCCTTTATTTTCTGAAAACCAATTTGCATATCCAGGGGAGTCTACTACCTCTTTTTTGATAATCAAGTGTTATGCTTCTCTTTCAATCTGAGAGCACAAATGGTTTTGGTAAATGTTTAGCTATGATTCACAATTTAGATGTCATACTCTAGATTAAGGAATTTTCCAAATACTATGAATCATAATATCATGTGGACCTGATTAGCATTGTTATTTGGACTGTGAATTTTGTTTTATACCAAATACCAAATGATTAGCAGATGTTACTTTGTGATTGAAGTGAATGGCAAATTCTTGTTTCTACTATTTGTATTGGTCAATCATTTATGGGGCTATACTTTATGAAATTGAAAGCTGCTTCTTGCAATCTACATCCTGTTTACCTTCGTCTTGGCCCTTCAAGGCCCTCTTCTTAAAATATATTGCCTGGTACTCACATTATTGCACAGGACTAATTGCAACTAACTTTCAACATTTTCTTATATTGCTTCTGCCTGACTTGTTCATGAAAGTGGTCAATTGCATCGTCATCTTCTCTAGTCTTACAAGGTCTTAGCACTCTTATTTTAGATGCTTCCATATGGAACAAGCCGACTCTGCAACATGCTATTTCATGTCTTTTATAAAGTCTCACTGTCAATTTGGCCATTGGCATGATTATCATTCTTCGATTCTGTTAGATTGACAAGGAGTGCAGTATTTGATCTGTATATTTCTGAGTTTATTTGGTGGTGTTATTATGTTCTTAGAAAACAAGATGATTGCGATCACTCCTACATGCTAGTTGAGTTTACCAATTTTAGTGGAGATGCCCCACGGCTCTACCGAGCTATGTAACATTTATATTTGGGGGCTTTATTTGAATTTCTTACTGTGATAGTTGAAGTAGGGACTTTTTGTTGTGTTAAGTCCGATTGAGTGAGTGCTGAGAAATAAAAATTGTTTGAGTGCCTTATTGTCTCCTGCTCTTTTGGATCCTAAAATGTGTTTTACATTTGCAGACTGATGCAGAGAAGATGTACTTGATTTTTAAGGCTGCTTCTCTTGAACAGAACTGCAAGCCAAGTTTAATTCAATGTGGCCTTTGTGGAGGACCTACACATTCTTTTAATATCCTTTCTAGTGAGCCGGACAGTGATAAGGGAAAATCTGGCGCCAGTGCTATGGATTTGGCTACAATAAGAAAGGTCACAAATCTTGGCGTGAATAGATTTAAATATTTCTGATATCTGGATTATTTATTATTTGGGTCCATACAACTGGGTAATCAATGTTTGGCTTCTTCTCTGTCTTTTTTTTTTTTTTGGCATACAATCTCCAGTTTTGCAATGCAAGATGCTTTAATTATCTAGCTTTTTTTTTGGATATGTAAGTACTCCTGGTTTGCTCAGTTTTGCAAGTTATGTAGGTTATGTACAATATGTAGATATTTTAGAGGAATATTCTTCAGTTTAAAATTTGTGAGACATGGCTTTCAGGGCTTTCCTTGAGAACATTTTGGTAATATATTTGTTTTTATTGAAGTAAAGAATTCAACATGAAATAGTAATTACTTATCCCTGTACACATATTAGTAATAGGGTTAGTTTTCTTAGATTGTATGCGGCATGGATTAGATAGGAAGAATGGATGTTTCTGGTTGGGAATTACCTAGAATTTACATATGTGAGGTTAAATCATTCTTTATAGTGAATGCTTCAGGTTGAAGGTTTTCTTTCTTGGAAGGAAATATGATGTTCTGTGTCTCTTTGTAAGGCGTGGACAGCTACACCACAGAATTTTGACTTGTGATAAGTTACTTAAGAGAATAAATGCTGCTGTCAACTGTACTGTAGCACCCAAAATAATGAGGTTTTAATTTTTTAGGTTAACACAGAACTGTAATATTTTATGGATGAAATAATAATTTTGATATTTAGGGTGCTGATGATTAGTTGGGGATTTTAGTTTATAAGATTTCAAATTTGTTATTAAGGAATTTATCTTAGGTTTTAATTTTATCAAGGAGAATTTATAGGCAGGGGATTTTATTTGGACAAAGAGATTTACAGGAGTTTTTTAGGTTGTAGATAATTAAGAGAAAAATGATCATGTATTTTAATTATAGTAAGAACTGAAATGAGTGATGAAAAAGAAAGGGGGAAGAAAATATTTAAAAACAAATGAGGGGCAGTTTTGCAATTTAGGGAATAATGGAGCTTTTGGGTAATAAGTAAAAAATAAAAAATTAAAGGGGTGAAATGAAGCTTTCAATGAAAGCTTCCTAGGAAGCTTTTGAAATAGTCTCCCTCATCACACCACCCCCCCCCCCCATTTTTTTTGTTCACAACAAAAGCACAGCCCTTGGTCTTTTTTTTTTGTCTGCAATGCCACAATGCACAGTGAAGCCGAAACGGAGAGAGACCCCACTTCGTTTGTCTTCTGCAGCTCAGAGAGAGAGAGAAATTAATGATAAAGTATGTAAATGGAACTTAGGGATTAGTGATTTTAAGCCAGACTAATGGGAGAAATTAATTGCAGACGACCAGTGAGACGGTACAAACAAAGAGGAACAAGGAGATTAAGCAAAACGTAACTAAACCCATTCCATGAGTAGGCAAAGATATAAGCATGATGTATGTAAGTAAAATTCTATTATGAGTAGTTAAATTTTAGTGCATAATTTATGTAAGTAAACTCATTCCAAGAGTAGTTAAAGTTTATTGCATGAATATGCGAATAAAAAATAAAAGTTTTCCTTGAAAATGAAAGCATACAATTTCTGACATGCTGTGAGCCAAATTGTATGTTTATTGCTATGAGATGTCTTGAGCTATGAAACCATTACGGTTTAAGTATGTTAAGCTATGAAAGTATGTTATGAAAGCTTAGTTTGCAAAAGTATGTTTTATGAGAAGTATGTTCATGTTTTAAAGGACTACGTTTGTAAGGAATATGTTAATCAAGATAAGTTCAAGAAAAGTAAATAAAATGCTATGGTTTCTCTTGTGGGATATCAGTACGGAAATGCTATGGTTCCCCTCATGTGATATCAGTGCAAAAATGCTATGGTTCCCTCTGTGGGATATCAGTATGAAAATGCTATGGTTTCCCTTGTGGGATATTAGTATGTGAACGCTATGTTTCCCCACGTGGGATATTAGAATGTGAACGCTATGTTTCCCCTTGTGGGATATTAGTATGTAAACACTATGGTTCTCCTTATGAGATATTAGTATGTAAAGATATGGTTTCTCCCATGGGTTATCAGCACGAAAATGCTCTGGCTCCCCTCGTGGGATATTAGTTTGTAAATGCTATGGTTCCCCTTGTGGGATATCAGTATGAAGGAACCAGTGTGATATCAATTTGTAAATGCTATGGTTCCCCTTGTGGGATATTAGTACGAAATTGCTATGGTTACCCTCATGGGATATCAGTACAAAAATGCTATAGCTACCATTGTGGGATATCAATACGATGAATATGTTAAAAGTATGAAGTTCAAGTAAGGAAAGTAAGATGACATGCATGATTAAGTATTACAATGATTGTGTTAAGAATAGTTTTTCAAGGATAGGTTTACGAGAATAGTTTACAAAAGATAGTTTACGAAAGGAATTTCCCAAGAATGGTTTACAAAAGCCAGTTTATGAAAAGCAGGTTTACAAGTGCTTTGGTAAATATTGTTAGGTTATGTGGAGCCTGGTATTGTGTCCGACTAGGTTTGCACTTGACCCGGTATGACAAAAGAAGGGCTACGGTTTAAATGAGATTTTTTTTTAAATTTTTTTTTTTTAAATTTTTTTGAGGATTGACCCGCCCATTTATGTTTTTTGACCCAGTTGAGGGTTTTTAAATAGCCACTTATGTAGTATGATTTTTTGCAATGCTCGTGCGACGCCTTTTTTGTACTTTCTTCAAAATAGTGAAATTTTGCCACAACACAGTGTACGTAGCCCTTAAGGGTGAACCACTTAAATTTCTGTGTCCTGTGATTGATTATTTTTCCGTTTTCTGTCTCTATCGTTGTTCCTGGGTTCTAGGAAATTGGTGATTTTCCCAACAAATATTGCCTATATGATGTGATAGATGTAGAAAAAGAAAAACCTTATAGCATTTTCCACTGCCAGTCATTGTAAGGAATAGTAGTAATGTCATGTGGTAATTATAATATTTCATAATAACCCCGGGGCGTTACATGAGTGCTATGTCAGTCAGTGAAGTACCCTTTGTTGTGAGTGGCTTATGGGCTTTGGTGCCTTTTGAGCTCTTCGTTGGAGTCTTGGGTTTTGCTGCAATCTCTGGTGTTTTTTTACCTGCTTTTTGACATTTGGCAGTACTTTTATTTGCCAAATCTGGATTTTTTCTTCTTCTTCCTGATCAAGTTTAGAAGTTGTTGTTCTATTGTGTTTCTTTGGTGCCAATGGAAGGAGTGGAATTAGTTGACTTTTGGAGTGGATTGCTTTTTTAATTCCTTGAGCTTAAGGTTTCCTTTGCACGGCTGATTGCCTGATTCTACCTCGTATTTTTATATGCTGTCCTGGATATAGTGATTTGCTACAATATTTATGTTTTAATTTCTTTCTTTTTCTAATGTACTTGATTCACTAGGGTTGTGACGCTGTGGCATTTTTAATGAATTTATTAATTCAATAAAGAGGTTTATAAATTTGATATTTTGCTTTCATAACATCTTCAATGAAAAAGTGAAATTAAGAATGGTTATGTTGAATTTCCATAACCAGTCAAAGATTGTTGGGCTTCTACTGTAAGTGAGCAAGTTCGATTCTTTTGAGTGGCCACTGCACTTAAAATTAAATCCTTTAGGTTAAGATTCTATCCAGATCTCCTCCTCCCAGGATCCTGCTTTTGTGGGATCAACACTAGGGTAATGGAAATTTTCCTTTTCTTCCTATCAACCATTCAAAGATTGATTCTAATATGTTCTAAATCAGACCAATTGTTAAATGGTTTAAGATCCAAATATTGCTTGCTTGCTTGTGTTCAATTTTGGGTGTTGGAGAATGTCGAATGGTGTAGATGGCAGTGTAATGAAATTGCTTGCTGAACATTGGAATACATGGTGTTATTCACATTTTCTAGGTTTGGCATGCAACACATGGTTTGCACTGGTTCTCTTCAAAGAATATTTGTATGGCAGCTCCATTTTCTTTTAATTCAATGCAGTTTAGTCTATTGATTAATTTGAAAATATGGTATACCAGTATGTATTCCTGCAGATGTTTTGCGTTGCATAGTTTGAGTGGTTATCAGAGGCTGTAATTTCTAAATAGAGAATAATGGGTTATGGCAGTGTTGTACATAATATAGTTTGCAAATACCATTCTCACATCATCAAATTTTGGGTTTCTCAACAAGTTTTGTTCACAGATTCACTTGTTGTCTTAAGTTCTTCTTCTTCTCCTTCTCTTTGTCCTTCTCTCTCCCTTTCTCTCATGCTGTTTTCTAAATTTGTTTACAAGTACTGCTGTTTCTTGAACTATTATCTTTTTTTTTTTTAAACAAGTTTATGCGAAACTCGCTACTAGCCTAAAGCATTTTTGGTCTTCCATACAGGAGTGTCCAGCTGCTTTTGTTTTTTTCAAGACTCGCTATGCTGCTGTTGTTGCTGCACAGGTTCTTCAATCTTCAAATCCCATGTTATGGGTGACAGACTTGGCTCCAGAACCGCATGATGTTTATTGGTCAAACCTTTGTATACCATATAGACAACTTTGGATCCGTAAGATAGGAACACTTGTGGCTGCCATTGCCTTCATGCTTGTGTTTCTTATTCCGGTTGCGTTTGTACAAGGCTTGACTCAGCTAGAACAGCTACAACAAACATTTCCATTTCTGAGAGGACTTTTGAAGAAGTGAGTAAATATTGTGATAGGTCAGAAAAAATAAATATTGTGATGATGATAGCGCTGTGACAGCTCAGAAAAAAATAAATATTGTGGCGATGATAGCGCTGTGTTGTTTGTTATTATTTTTATAATTCACTTAAGCTAGGTAACTTTGTCATTTTTTCTTTGTTGGTGCCGTGTGTGGATAAGAAGTGTTAAAGAACACGTTTACTTCCAGGGCATCGTTTTTATTGACAACTCTTCTAATATCTTGGAAGTATGCAAGATACACTTGAATATAGATTCATGATAGAATATCGAAGTCCAGTTCCCATTTTGAGTGTGTTATTTTCAAGCATCAGTCTAACATGAACCAGTTTTTTGGGAATGTAACAATGAACTATAATTTACTGTGGGCAAATGGAACTCAAAAACATTGATGGTTTGGTGTGATACTGAGATTTCATCTTCTGAACTCATGCCATGTGTTATCAACAAAATTGCTAAATGGCTACTCCAACTTATTTCCTCAGGGTACACGTATATTGTAATATATATAGAGGCCTTCATCCCAACTGTTGAGGTATTAGGTGAAGTTATTGATCATTCATCCCCTTTACATACCGAGTGTTCTTACCTATCATGTTTCTTCTTGGGTTTTTAACTTAATAGTTTTGTAGTTTTATATTCGAATCCCCTTGGGTGCAAACAATTCTTTGGGGTCCCATCCGTGGCAAAGCTGAGTCTTACCGGATCCGTGTGGAGGGTGCCTTGCACAGGTCCGGGGTTTGCTCTTAAGGGGTGGGTACACGAAATGACCCTACTTTGAAGAGTTCTCAGTCGTTAAAAAAAAAAAAAGTTTTTTTTTTAATATATGATCTAGAGTATCAATATATGTGAAGTAGTTGAAAAAAGTAATGATTCAAGAGCTACTGTTGGTGGCACCACATTAACTGAATTTTGATAGACTGATCTGATGTCCTATTTTCCCTGCAATAGACACACATTCACATGTAGACTTACCCCTTGTTTCGGTGCAGGAAATATGCGAGTCAGCTGGTAACAGGTTATCTTCCAAGTGTGATTTTGATTTTAGCTTTGTATACAGTTCCACCTACCATGATGCTATTTTCAGCAGTTGAGGGGTCTATTTCCCGTAGTGGGAGGAAGAAGAGTGCATGCTGCAAAGTCTTGTACTTCACAATCTGGAATGTTTTTTTTGTTAATGTTTTTACGGGATCTGTTATCAGTCAATTGAGTGTCTTTTCTAGTGTAAAAGACATACCTGCTCAACTTGCCAAAGCGGTGCCGAGACAGGTAGTTTTCTATGATTCCTGTGTTAATTTTTTATTTATGTTTCCTTGATTATGCTACTCTATGCAGATTGTTCCATTCACTCAGTATTTTATGTTTTGATAATCAGGACTAACCTGTCTCTGGATTTGTCATGTTATGTGAGTTTTGAGCAATATTAATTTTCTATTACTGATTGTAATAAGGCTTCAAAACTAAGAGTTTTTATTTTTGAAAGTAATCCCCGACGATGGAATTTTTCCTATTTAAGTCTTTTCTTCAGTTATTAGATTCTTGTGAAAAGAAAGGTTTTCCAGTATTTCTTTTTCTCTTCTTGCAAATTTAAAAGTTTTGACCCCAACTTTTTACAAGATTTTGGTTTTGGAATTGTTGCAGGCGAACTTCTTTGTGACTTATGTTTTAACATCTGGTTGGGCTAGTTTGTCATGTGAAGTGATGCAATTTTTTACTCTTTTCTGCAACCTGGTGAGAAGATTCATACTCAGAACCAATGATGATTCTTCCATTGGCACTTTTTCGTTTCCATATCATACAGAAGTCCCACGACTCCTCCTATTTGGATTCCTTGGCTTAACATGTTCCATCTTGGCACCCTTAATATTGCCTGTCCTGCTGGTTTACTTTTCACTTGCTTACCTTGTATATAAAAATCAGGTGAGTGCTTTTTCTCCTCTTTTCCCCTTGGTGATATTACTCGCTCTTTATGGTTTTATATGCTGCTTGAATGTGGGTGTTTTTAGCTAAGTCCTTTAATTAGTGATTGTTTGTACTTTGCTTATGTTTCAGAGCTTGTTCTTCCATTCTCCATCCTAGTTAAGGAATGTGTTGGGATAATGCATTCAATTGAGTTGTAAACTGATGCATTTCTTCTTAATTTTTATTTAGATCACCTTCCGGATTTTTGTATTACACCCTTGTCTCTTTTAGTACCTGATTTCTTCTCTTAAGTTAGTCATAGGTTTGTCTCTAGAAACCTTTTTGATTAGTAGTCATAGGTTTATCGCTAGAATCTAAAATGTTCTTAGTGTCCCCTCACGTGGTGTTTGTAGGCAGCTTAAAGAAAAAGGGAAAAGAGGAGGATTTCTACAAGCTTAGTACCTTGTAAAATTATTGGGGTAGCACCTGCTCATTGAAAGTTATGAGGGCCAAAATGATGGTTTGGAGAGAAGCAACTTGATGCAAGATAGCCGAGAGATTTTTTTTGCTTGGGGTATGCCATTGCAAAGTAAAGGTGGTGGAGTGAATCTAAGGTGATGGAAAATGAATTTAGTAGGATTGTAAGGGCTGATTTTAATGTATAGATTCTGTTGAACAGCAAGCAGAGGGCTAGTTGCAGAGAATAGTGTAGAGCAATGAAAATAGGGCACTAGCAAATTAAGAGACAGAAAAAGGGAAAAGTGAATTGGCTAGAAAAACAAGAGAAGAAGAGATCGGAGAGAACTTAGGTAAACATGCCTTAAAATCTAAAATTTTCATAATCTGTATCTGAGATGGAAAAAATAGGATGGAGCACCTAGAATAGTGTGCTAGATCAGACTTGATGCTTATAAAATAAAAACTACCTAAGAAACCTATAAATTTAAGTTCCAAGAAGCACACCTAGGTCTACTACACATGTTTCATATCATGCAGAATTTGACTCCATCAGCCATTGCGTGAGACATAAAAATTCTAGACTTTCAAAAATTAAATGCACATAAAATATAGCAACCACTTTTTGGTGGCTGCATTACATTTTGTAGGAGCGACCTCTTTTCTGTTTTTTTTGTTTTTTTTTTTGTTTTTCCACTAAATTAAAAGAGACAAGCAACTGGGATGTACCATCAATACTTAGTTGCCTGTAATCACGTTTTTCCTAATACATCAAAGCTTATCTTAATTGTTAGTAGTGATGATGTTGCTATTGGCTTTTCTAGCAATGGAGGGATTGACAAATACCATCTCTGTGTTTATTTGTTTTCTAATTTGGCATTGTTGATTGTATAAGGCAACATATTTGGAAACACAACTTTGGTACTGTAGGTTTGTAGACTAGTTGTATCTAGTTGTTAGCTGTCCGAGTGTGTTTGCTATTAGTTTGGTCTCTCTTGTCAGTCAGTAAAATACTTGAGGGAGATAGAGATCTGTTGTAGAGATCCAAAATTGGATGATATCTCAGCAGCCCAAACCAGAAATTCAGGTCAGATATGTTGTATGTGTCTTGGGAATAAGCTCTAAATTAAAAAATTAAAATTGATTGACCACTACCATTGCATCTGTTCTTTTATGTGGTGGTAATATGAGGGGCCAATTCAAGGGATCCACTTCTCTGCAGTGTCCACTGGTATCAGGTTTCACAATAAACTCAACTTTCTGACTTCGTTTTGCCCTTTTTGGACTAGCTAAATATCATGCAAATGAAGGATTTTTTTTTCTTTTCTTTTTTTGAAAGAGCAGTACAAAGATGCTTTGTGAGGGTAAAATTGGATTTTTATGAAAAGATAAGAGATGCACGTAAGTCCAATGCCTTGGCATTTTTTAAAAATATGACTACGGTCTCCTAATTTGGGCATGTAATTTTATGTTATGTAATATTGGACCAAGATATTTAGTTTGGTCTTTAGCTGTCAGCTGAATTACTTTTTTTTGATAAAGGCTGTCAGCTGAATTACTTATTCTGATATTAAAAAGAGTTAAAAAGCGTTGTATCCATTTGTCCCTTTGAGCCATAAATGAAAATCATCATTATAATTTGAATATTTTAAGGTAGATTAGGACATTCAGAACTTCCACTTTCCGCCAAATTTTTATGGAGAGTAACAAGTATCAAATTCCATAGAGCGGGAAACAACTTTTTATAAATAGTTAAAGTAAATTTGTAGTTCATGCCACTGTTATTTGTTGTAGTTGAAGTGATTCAGTAAATTACGAGGGAACTTTAAGAGAGATGAAAATGGAAATTTAGTGCTTGTTTATGTGCGGTCACAGAGCAAGTAGACTTTGCTGTGTGCAAACCTAGAGAGAATTTGAAAAAAGTTTGAATGTGAAATCAGTGCTAAATTGGAACACTCTGAAGGGGTATAATGGGAATTCCTCTGCATTCTGGAATAAAAATTTGCTAAGGAAATAGCCTAGGCATTTTGTAGCTTTATTTTTGGATCATATATAACTATGATTCATCCATATTCAAACACGAGTGGAAACTTTTTTTGGGTGATTCTTCATGATAGATCCCAGCTAGGACAAAGCATTTTTATCTGATAAAAAGTCTTAGTTAGGCTATCGATTTAGAGTTCTTGTAGGAGGTGTATAATTGATCTTATATATGTTATAGACTGACTGTGCGAGTATTCCATTGAGTTTTGGTAGTTCTCTTCTCCTGCCCAAAAGTATAATGTGTTAATTTTTTTTTTTTCATTTTTTTCCTTCTTTCGCTAGAGAAATTGATTTTTTACATTATTTGAAATGTTGTGATTTGTTCTCTCTCTCTCTTTATCACACACACACAAAGACACATACACGCACAGATATGCATGCAATTAAAAAATGGATTTTAAAATCTTCAAATATGTCTTTCAGATTCTCAATGTATATGTGTCAAATTATGAAAGTGGGGGACAATTCTGGCCTATTGTCCACATCACAACAATCTTTTCGTTGGTGTTGTCACACATAGTAGCTCTTGGTGTTTTCGGAATCAAACGATCGCCAGTTGCTTCAGGTTTTACCATTCCGTTGATTATCTGCACTCTTCTATTCAATGAGTACTGTAGGCAGCGATTTCTCCCAGTATTTAAGAACAGCGCTGCAGAGGTAGCAATTCTAAATGGACCCTCTCTCTCTCTCTCTCTTCCATGCTTGATGGTTGGATTGTTTTTCAGGTTCTTATCGAGATGGATCGCAAAGATGAACAATGTGGGAGGATGGAAGAGATTTATCAACAATTACACTCAGCATATTGTCAGCTCAAATTAATTTCTCCGGAGTTATGTAGATCTGAATGCTTGAATCGTCAAGGAGAGGGGGACAGCAGTCTGGATCCTGGAAAGTTGAAGCCAGGTTTGGTTCACCCGATGCTTGCGAGACTCCCACTACCTGGAATCAAACAAATAATTGGTTGGCTGTCTTTGCTTTTCTCTTTTCAGGAAATGAACCAAGCCAGCTAAAGGGGTCATGTGCTGTTCATAGCAACTTGGATATAGCAGAAACCAGCAAGAAGTAGATCTATCTCATTGTTCTGTACATAATCCCATCTGTTAATGTGCAAATTTTTGGATATAGCAGAAATCATCAAGAAGTAAATCGAGCTGATTCCACTGCACATAGTCTATCTGTCAATGTGCAAATTCCAGGAGGCAATGGAAAGGCATGTACAAGAAAGGTCGTGCTGGGACTGGCTGCAAAATAGCTAGTTCGACTAGTGTAGGAATTATTATCCCCCAAATTTTCCGTATGGGTGATGATAGGTGTGCATTTGTTATACAGTTGTGATTGAACGAACAAAAAAAAAGTGCTTATATTCTGTGACCTTGGTACTTTTTATAGCTTTTTCATTAACCTAGTACCTGGTGTATAATAGGCAGGGTTAATTGTTGCTTTGGCAGGGATATGGCAAAACAATAGGTCAGACAGGACAATCTCACGGTCTAGTTGTCTGCTAAATCACTGGTTACCTTGAGTGAATTCCCCATGACATTACTGTATGCTCCATGGTGGAAGAGCGGTGATCCTACTTTTTCTATTTTCATTGCAGAACCTTACAGCATGAGTGGTGCTGTAAAATTAATTTTTTTTAAAAAAATTATAAAAATATCCCAGAGGCCAGTAGGATTCGACAAAGATGACTGAATTGGCGGCTTAATAATGGAGCAACAAAACGGGTGGCAAATGAAAATATTTAAAAAGAATAATAAAAAAGCAATTGCGAATTATATAATAGATGAGTATTTCATGGTCAAAATATTTTTTGTTTTTGTTTTTGTTTTTTGGCTTCTAACAGTATACATAGTAGCATGCCAATTTTCCAATGTTTTAGTGCTCCATCACCCCTGCGGGCAAGAAAACGTATCGCTGTCGCGATGTCATTGTGACAATATATTTCCCATGTAGCAACATGGAAAAAAACTTATCTCCCTCTCATTTGAAATGGAAAAAAAATCATATGTCCATCTAGCTTAAGACCTTTCGGATGAAACAACATTATCATATGCCAATTATGCTTCGTAGGACCGATTTATGTTGATATCTCAGGCATTGATTAGCAGATTACCTCTCGGGGCTCTCCTCAAGTCTATCCACATCATTAATGTGGGTTTTTTGTTTTTATTTTTTTTTATTTTATAAGTTCATCATTAATGTAGTTGAATCTCTAGGGAAATGGCAAAATGGTGCGCTGGAACATATTTTGCTATTCATGTCAATGTGTTTTGAAAAGTATTTTTTATTTTCCGTTTGAATTTTTTTTTTTTTGATGTGATGTTAAAGTGAAAACCATTTTTGTGTTAATGTTTTTGTTTAAAGAGGAGAAAACAAAAAAACAGAAAAAAAAGTACAAAAAATTTAACAAATGGGGAAGATTATTTCCTCTGTAATACGGTAACTCTTGTACAACCCCAGCCGAAACATGTACAATTCACGGGCCAGAATCAAAATTAATAAAGAAAAAATTGGTCTAAGCCACCTCTCAAGGCAAAAAAAGTATACTAGATAATTCCAAAATTTGGTACAGGAGGCTGATACAGGAACTAGGCCCGAAACATTCTGTTCTGTGAGCATCTGAATAAAGCTCTTGGATGTGCAAGAGTCATCTGCATCCCCGGCTACTGAGGATCTTCGTCCGTTAAGTAATTCTCTCTGTTGCTTTTATCTCTCTCTTCTTGTAAGCTTCTCCACAGCCACAAAAGTTGCATCAACCCACCGTTTGCAACATGTAAAAGAAACACCCTTTCTCGCATCAAAAAATTTGCAGAGAGAAACTTAATAAGAACAAAGAAGCAACCGATGCCCATAAATTGCCAGTTCAAACCTTTCTCCTGTTGCAGAAATCAGTGTTAGAAATACATGAAGATAAAATATACCAAAAAAAGAAGAAGAAGAAATTAACTCAAACAGGAAGAATGCATACAAAAATATACCTCTGAGTTGCAAAACAGTTCATGTGATATCTCTTTCAAAAAATCAGTCATCATGCAGCCAACAAAGAGACCAAGCGGAATCATCAGTTCTTGGTTTCTCGAGATGGAAAATATGAAATCCGATAAGAAGCTAAAAACAAATAAAATAGTAAGAGTCCACTTTAATGCCTTCTGTCCCACAAAAAGTAACCGCTCCATAAGTATTTTCTCTGCTTTCTTCCATGGAATTTCTTTAACTGGGTCAGGGATGGCTTCCCATAACTTCTCCCTCAAAATACTGATCTGCATATTGACCTTCTTCGGTTCACCGAACTCTGCCATCATTGCTTTCATAGAACATGTGGGGGAGGTTTGGCGACGCGCACATAATCTCAAGGACCTTCGTAGTTGACAGGGTTGGCCTTGGAAATGCTTAATCTGTACAAAGGGGAAAAGATATCATTATGAATGAAACTTTTCTGGATGTAAATTCAAGTTCCTGCTGGTTATACTTCATGAAAAATATACAATAATAAATTGACGATAGCTCCTCAGAGAAACCAAAGCTTCTTGGTAACGGTTATTAAAAATACTATGATGTTTTCAAAAGAAAAAACACATTTTTCTCAAAACCATTAACAAACAATTCAAAACACAAAATACTTTTCAAACGTGGACTTTACCGAAAAACACTTCTCACATTTATATCACATCAAAACACATTTTCAATCCAGAACCATAGAAATTAAGTTGCAAGCCATTTAATATAATGTAAGTAGATTTTGAGTCAAATCCCTAGTGTGTCTCCTGCCCTTAGGGTCTAGGAGTGTAGGTCGGATGTAGGAGAATATCTCTCACGTCCGAAAATAAGTGAGTGCGAGTTTGGACTATTCATGTCCTAGTTCTAGCCTTAGATTTAGTCTACTCGATCTGCTCTTTAACTGGAGTTGTTCTTGGGTTAATGATAGTTGTAGTCATAGTCAGTTTTTTAATTGTTTAGATGCTTTTGTCTGATCTATGGCTGTGTAATTTCATAGCGTTTGTGCTATGTTTAATCTATGTTGTCTGTTTCTAATGTAAGAGTTTTATGCTCCTAATATATTATCAATGAAATTGACTGATTCACACTCCAAAAAAAAAAAAATCTGCATGGGCATTTGATTGCTACCGTACTAGTTTAGATGAGGAAGAATGGAAAATCACTGGCACTTGGCTAGTATATCAAAAAGTCATAATATCGTAATTGAACATCAATAACTTGGAAGGATGAAGTGAAGCATGCAGTCACTTTACAATTCATGCATGATAGATCCAAAAATGATGACCATATTTTCTGAATATTCAAGAAACAAAGAGCAACTCAAACACAAAAGAATAACAACAAATGCTAAGACGAGGTATTAACCAGCTCACCAAAGCAAGCTCGGCTTCAAATTGATTCATTATATTGCTACTAATCCAGGAACATCCTTTGCTACACAAAGCTATTATTCCATAAATACGAACACTTTTTGAAAATTAGAGCAAGAATGCCAAACATTTCCATGTGCATTCTATTTACAATTTCTCTATTTGGTGAGCATTTTTTTTTTCTTTCTACTAGTCTACAAAGAAAATTATTCGTTTGTACGTTCTACTAATTAAAAACTGCCAACACCATCAACCACAAATTTCTGTTGCTGAACATTCTGAACCCCCATTTTCCAAATTTAGAACTGCATATGAATTTCATATGCAGCTCAGACTTATCAACTAAAACCTAAAAGAAATGCAAATGAGTGAGATGTGACAACGCGCAGCTCAGACTCAAATTCCAATCCATTGAGGATTCGAATAAAATTGGGCATTTCACGCTACTCAACCATCCGAACAAAAGATGTAGCTCAATTCCCAAAAGGGTCAGAAGCAACCCAAAAACAAAAAGAAGAGAACAAAAAAGATAACCCACAAACACACGCACAGAGTTTTCCATAAGTAGGGATAGACAAAATGGAGCGTACCCGGAACTTCGAAGTTGAAGGAAATACTGTTGAAGCCGGAAGACCCATTGATGCCACTGTCTTCATTTTTCACCTCCGCTTCTTCTTCATCTCTCCGTCTCTCGCTCTCTCGCTCTCTCTATAGGTTTTATCATCAAAATTTTTTGGGTCAGCAAGATTCTTTCTTTTGCAGGGTATTGGGCCTGATCATGAGGACCCAGTAACATTAAAGCCCAAAAGATCATAAGCCATTACCAAACTTGGGTCCAACCAGAGAAGGCCGCATTGTGGTGTGTGACACCTCTCAACGTGTGCTTTGGCATTTTCAATTGAAATCATTTCCTAAAATTAATTTTCAACACAAAATATTTTACGTCAAAACAATTGTAACTTAAACTTGTTTATTATTTGGAAGAAAATATTCCTGTAATTTTTTTTCGTGTACTTTAAACCCAAATAAAAAGATTAGTAGAATCTTATTGAGTGCCTGTTTAGGATTGCGATTTTAAAAAGTGCGATTTTAAAAATAGCGATTTGAAAAAGTGCAATTTTAAAATGTAATTTTTGAAAACGCAGTTAAGTATTTAGCAAAATCACAATTTTGCCTTTAAAATCGCAGTTTAACATTTAAAATTCTGCGTTTTCAAAAAAGCACCCTCTTAGCTGCGATTTGAAAATGCAGAAAATCTGTTTTTTCAAATCGCAATTTTTTAAAAACGCAATTTCCAAACAATCTAATTTTTGCGATTTAGTTTAAAATCGTACTTATTATCTATAAAATCGCAATCCCAAATGCAGCCTGAAGCATGTCCTAAAAAGAAAATGAAACCGTTAGATGAAAATTCAGGTGTGATTAGCAAAGCCCATAGGTAGGTACTGCTTACCCAGCTCATCCAATCAGTCTGATAGACAAAGCCCAACTACGTACGCAGGCTTGCTTAAACATCTTGGCCCGCCATATACGCAGAGCTTGTTCCCACGAATAAAACGACATCCCAATGATAAAGTAGGGACAGTTTCATGCATGTATACATAAATATAATGTATTTGCTTTTTTTATTTTTTATTTTTATTATTTCTTAAGAAAATTCACATTAAATAGCTATCATGAAGCCTGTTTGGGATCTCAATCATCTCATCCTTTTTTCAATTTCTTAATAATATCATCGTTGTGGCAGAGAATGCTACCTGTCTCCGTACACTGTGTAGCAAATATAAAATTAAATTACAAAAATCAAACAAATAAATGAGACAAATAAACAATATATACATACAACAAAACATATTCCATGAACTGTAATTGTCCCTTATCTTACTTCTGACAAAATAATACAATTAATTCCACCGACGGCTATCTTGTAGTTTTCAAAACACGGTATAATTTGCAATATTAAACTCATTCCCCAGTACATTCTTGACATGTTCTTCCATGCGTTTTCTGATAAGTTTAAGCTCGTAATTAGGGCGTTTCAAGGCAGGACAAAAGCATAAGAAGTTCTTGTGTTAGTGAGTGTAATCGACAAAACTAAAAGAATTTCTCGTGTTAGTGAGTGTCATTGTCGTTAAATAAACAAAGATTGAGGCCCAGATAATAGATCATGGGGGTTCATTTAATATTGATGGGGGGTTTATTATAAAAAGAAAAAGTAGGAAATGAAGTCGTCGTTTGGCTTTTGTCAAGGCTAGCCTAGGGCCGTCTCCCTGCAAAAATATGCCTCAAATACGGATGCTTTTTGGTGGTTATTATCGTCACCAAGTTGACGGAATGTGCATGCCTCTCAGTAAGTCAAATTTGAAATCTTGGTTTTTTGTTTAGAGCCTTTTCTGTTCTGCATCTTCTTCGAGAGGGATATTCTCTCCTTCCTTTACAGGGGAGCTAGAAATTAGTTATGACTTATGAGGTTGCTTTTTATTTTTTATTTTATTTTTTGTTATCTCTTTCAATTTATAATAATAGTTTTTCTTTTAGAATCAATAATCTCAGACCTGTCTCCTTCATTTGCTGGAGCTTGTAGTATGATCCGCACATACATTAATTCTAATATATGCTACTGAGGCTGAGCAGACTATCTTATATTAGGGCATCTATTGGGACGCCTTCTGAGTTGAGAATATGTTTATTTATTATTCGGCTGTTCAGAAAAAAGATATGGGAAAGTGCCCAATAAATTAATTATTCCACATTGGAGGTAAATCTTTATATCAATTCCCATCAAATTAATTAGTAGGTTATCTGTCTTCCTTCTAGTATTAAGAAAGCTTAATTGTCAGAACTACTGTAGAGTCTGTAGTAGTTTGGCTCCAAATTTTAGTGTAAAAGTAACACTGAATAATATGAGTGCAACAACAAATTGTTTTCATTATGAAGTTTCAGAGCCATAGACTCATGCGAGTAACATATTCTAGAACCCGTTATAATCAACGACCAGAAATTTGAATACTATATTAATTTACTTATTCATCCTTTTTTCATCAACTTAATTAATTACCAAAGCTTCAGAGAGTTCTAGGGCTCCGATCGATTATTGAAATTCTTGTTTCTATCTTTTATTTTTTCTTTCAAAAACCAAAAAAAATTAACAATTAACCTAAAGGTATACATCAAAATATTTATTCAAACTAAAGATAAATTAAGACAGTACTCTCTAAAATAGATAAACAAACAGAGCCTAAGGTTTCTCTTCATTTCCTTCCGACAGGATATGATCGCAAAGATAGCTCTCTCACGTTATCACATGTCATAAACGTAAAGTAATTGAAAGGATTCTAGAAGTCACTTAAGAAGATATATGGCTAGTCCATAATTAACAATTTCAAGCACAAAACAATCCAGGTAAGAATTCCACCTTTTGAACACTTTTATCAACGTACGTAATAATTAAACATTGACATGATGCGTATATAATCATTCTTTGCTACCATTTTATCTTCTAACATTGACATGCATGATGCATGTAATCATTCTTAATTTGCTACCATTTTATATATCTTCTATTTTCATTAAGTAAAGGATTCATATGAAGTCACAAATGGCTCCATGCATGTAACTACCATTCTCACAAAAGCTAAGTAATTCCTGTACGCTCTCAAAATCACTTGCCTTACATCACACCTAGGTACAACTAGGTGTGATGTAGATGAGGCATGTTTCTTGAACATATTGCCTGCACAGATATATTGCTGCTACAGTTCGACTCATTTAAAAAATCACAAAACAGCCAGCTAATCAGTCCATATGTTAATGCTTTTTAAATGTTTTTTTTTTTTTTTAAATTTTTTGATTGAAAAAGTGTTCTAATGTAACATGAAGGTGAAAATAACTTTGAGTGTTTTATATTATTTGTTAATGTTTTTATTTTGATAAAAAAATTAAAAAAAAAATTATCAAACAAAAGTCTATATATATATATATATACACACACGATGGTTATGATGTTCTCTATATGTATAGCATTGTTCTTCTCCTATATATAACTTGAATTTGAGAGTAGGTTTAGGTAATGGGACCCACCTTTTTGAATCACTTGACAAAAACGCCATCAAATTTGAGAATATGTCAACCAATTCTAACAAATCAAGACCATAGCTTACCAAACAATGGATAGTCAACATAAAGGACATCTTTTGATCCAAAGCATTACAACTGTAATCAACTATTAATTGTACTTGTTGTTAGCCAAGGGATATATGAGTCCATAAATATTTATCTTCTTTGACCTTCCTAAGAAACATAAGCTAGCTAGCAAACATAAGCAAGTCACTAGCTAACAGCAGAGGTACGTTTGGGAATTATTTGTAAAGCTTAAATCAGCTCAACTATACTTTTATGCCTTCAAATGGAAAAATCAAAAATATATATACATACATATCATGATACAAGTGATCAAACTCACTTTTAATTTCTCCGCACAACCTTTAAAGTTTTAAACCCTAGGCTAGCTTCCTATATACCTACGTTCCAACAATGTCAAGAGGTTGGCAAGCTTGGACGCTAGCAGTATTAATTAACTGTTGTGGTAGGAAGTCATGAATCAAAATTATATTATCTTCCTTCATTAATTTACGAGCAACCGATGGGGGCCACTTTCATTCGTTAGGCTTTTCATTTGTGTGAACTGTAAATTAAGTAAACAATCAAGACATGCAAGACTCTATATTAACTGTCTGTTTTCTCTTCCAATTAATTTTCCAAAACCAAACACAGATTAACTCGGATGTCAAATTGGGAAATTCAGAGAGAGGGACCTGACAAATTCCGAGACAATATATATAACCAAATTAAGATCAGGGGCATAAAAATAAAATAAAATAAAATTCCTTCGTCTGTTTCAAAGGGTGGATATATATATATATATATATATATATATATATATATAATATATATATATATATATATATATAATATATATATATATATATATATAATATATATATATATATATATATATAAAACCATTTCTTTTTTTCAAACATTTAATACAACGGTTATTATGTGATATGCATATTTATTCCTTACATGTTGCTAGTCATGAATTTTACAGTTATATATCGATCGAGTTTATTGGAAGAACCTTCCCATTACTAGCTAGTTGTACAATTTGTATAGTCCCAGTATTAGAACTCCGTATTTGCATTACTATGTAGTAGCTAAAGGATAATCAAAAAGGAATTCTGGTACGTAGCAAACTTGTACAAGAAAGATGGCTAGATTTTGTATGATTAATGGAATAATTCGAAGTTAATCAACTATATATGCTGAGATACCAGCTACTGAATAAGGAAATACGTACGTAGTCGAAGGTAGTCCATAGAATTGGAAGAAGGCTTAAACGAGAAAAGTTGTAGTTGGAGCTGTGGTGATTAAACAACAATAAATCAACACAAATCAATAATAAAAGCTTCTATTCGTGATGTTGATTGAAACCAAATGTGACGAAGAAACCCCTGGAGCTCATGATCACATGCAACTACGTTGACAATTCATAGTTATATAATTAATTATCGCACGTTAGGTAGAAGTCAGTATCAAGCATTGTTGATGGCTTTTCAAGTTTTACTCAAAACATAATGCTTAGTCGAGAAATACAAAACCAACTTTAATTGTATCCTTTTTCGTCTCATGCCCTCTTAAAACGCTCGAGTTATATGTATGCACATTGTAAAAATATCAATTAAATAATAAATTTATCATTATCTTTTATTTTAAGTTTTGGAGATAATTTGTGATTTAACATAGTACATGTTAGAGCATATCGATGTTTTGAGTTTAATTTTTAACTCGTATATTTACTCTTATTTTCAGTTAAATATTTCATGTATTAAACATTACTTGTTAGTTAATAAAAAGTTTAAATACACACGTAACGTGACTGAAAATATTAAAATATTAATTAAAAAATTAAATTTATTATTTCTATAAGATAAAATTTTCAAGACAAGCATTAATTTAACGCACATAAATCAAATGTGAGAGCTTTAATGAAAGCTATTCGAAACCTGCTATAGATGATCTATTTAATTTGATCTGTTTTACTTTCATTGTCTCATGTCTGTCCGGCCGTCTGTGTAAGCCATACTTCTCATGCTCTTATCTGAATTAAGTTTATATAATACGTACGTACGATGATCAGATGTTTTAGTAAACATGTACAGCAGAATGCAAATCCAGCACTGAGCGAATAAAATATACACTACATCAACGAGAAGTCGTGAACGACACTAAATTTATAGATATCCTCGAAAGAAAACCCTAGCGCGAATCGCGTTTCTTTTGTTTTATTATGTTTTTCAGAGATTTATATTGGAACTCTATGATTGTTGCCTATTTTTTTAAGTGAAAATAAATAAATAAAAACTAATCCCCTTAAACATAATCTAATTCTCTCTATATATATATGGCACTTGTCATGCATGTTTTGGTTTCTATAGACTTAAATGTACAACTCAGCTAACATTAATCTTCGCTTGATGAAATGGTTTTTGGTTACTCTTGCAATGTATATATGAATGGGCCGGTTATGAACTTCTAAAAAGGGAAACTCTTAGATTTACAGTAAAAAAAAAAAAACTTCGATTATTTCCAAAATTTGCAGTGAAAAGTAGGACATAATATATGGTCTTCGCTGCAAGCATATGGACTTTGAAAAAAGTAGGTGACATAGAAAGTGAACGTAGGTTTATATATGCATGTTAGAGTTTTTTGATGCTGTACATGTATACTTAAAGCTTGGCATTGAAGTACATAAATAAGTCAGGACAAGTACACCACAAAGCATTCATTCGTTAAAAAAAAAAAAAAATTGAAAAAAAAGGCAGAAAAACAAAAGAATTAAACCTTTAAATTCCGTAGAAGGTCGACCTATTGATGAAAGCTACTGTGACTGATAAACATGTAAAACAGCAGATTGGTAACTTGATTGATAAACCTGAGGAGGATTTGTTCTAAGCTTAGGATTGCCCTTAAATTAATGCATTGAAAAGATCAGGAGGTGCTTCTTTCAACATTCTGATTGAATTAATTCACTTCTTAGACTTGAAATGCAGCTAGCTAGCTAGCTAGCTTTGGTGACAGTGCAGGCGAACTCCAAATAAAAAGAAAGCTAGAAATCAGCCCAAGAACTAATTATGGGTGACCCATGCAAACTCTCTGAGAAAAACAAATTTGAAATCTGATATAAGAGCTGGAAATGCAAATTTGAATTGATTTATTGTTGCTTTGCATCACCCGCTAAAATGATTATTACCAGAAAATATCTTGACCTAAGATAATGTTAGTGATGAAGCAAGATGCATGTAGAAATATGAACACAAGGAGGCTTATGTGCTTCCGCTTTCATTCACTCGATCGAAGCCTGCCTATCCTCTGCATAAACAAGAAATTAACGTACTTATAATACCTTTTTTTTTTTTTGCTTGGAAGAATGGAAGATAAATATTCACGAATACTACTAAACTAAATGAGCTTATTCTTGGAGATACATGACTTAATTAGGAATGATGTCCACCTTCGATCTCACGGGTCTTGTTAAAGTCTAAGACATGTATATATATACTACAAATTAATGCAGCCATATTATGGAATAACCAACTTGTAAAAGCTCAATTAATTAGCAAGTCGAGGCCAAAATTCCAAAGATAGCATCAATCATATATATATAGGTGCATTCTCCTGGGATTTTCCTTATAAGATCAAAATATATACAATTATTAGGAGTAACACCAAATCCAATCATGTCTTCATTATTCTAAAAGCATGAATGAGTTCACGAACAAACTATGAGCACAAGCTGCGAAATCCCCATTATATAGTACTAAACTCAGAAATCTAGACCGAAAAATACAGTGCAAAGAGGGCTCATCACTCACAAAATAGAAGACAAGTATAGCAAGTCAGCCCGGATAGGGAAACCTTGATAAAAGCAACATATGAAAACTGAAATTTATTAGGGTTTTCTCTAAGAATCTAACACTACTTTCCCTATTGCTACAAATTTATACTTAATGTACAGCAATTACTAATTAATTTGCTCGGGAGTACCTCAACTCTTGGAAATCACATTCTTGTTGCACACCTACATAGCTGGAAGCTAGAGGAGGATACAGTACCGGAGAGCTCATCTCGCCCCAAACAATACTACTTTCACCTGCAGTAGTGCCAATTCTATTATACACCATGTCGTCCCCACACAAGAATTCTAGCCCATCTAATCCACCTTGCGGATTGTTGTTGTACACGATTTCCTCAAGCTCTACTGGAAAAGTACTGCTTTGTCCTTGCCCTTGCAGCATGTTTAATTCTTCTGCCCCCTCCGCATACGCCTGGGCTTGTGCAAATTGAATGCCAGCTGTACAGCTGTTGTTGTTTAGCGCATCTATGGAAGAAGAAGAGGGCATATTGACAACAGATTGATATATTTGATTTTCGAATTGAAGATCTGCCCGGCCGTGATGGATTGGATCCACATCAGAAAATTTTCCTCCAAGTTTGATGAGCAATTTTCTGATTGACGCGTGGTCGTTAAAGCGAGGCTCTTGGTTTGAATACGGTATCGGCGCCGCCAGCACCGGCAGCTCCGGCCAGTAAGGGTTTTGGTTATCAGGAATAACGACAGAATAATTATTCCCAGCGCCGCCGCTTCTCTTCATCTCCTGCTTTAGGCTGCTTTCTCTACGCGCCTGCTGTTCTTTTCTCTGCTTTCCAAGAAGTTTCTTCTTCAGTCTCGTGTTCCAGTAGTTCTTTATATCATTATCGGTCCTTCCTGGTAATTGTGCCGCAATTATAGACCACCTGTAAAAGACACTACTGTATGTTAGATAATTAATTAGTAACTTCATATATATAGCTTATGGATATATAAAAATTAATTAACCTGCTTCCGATACTAATATAGAGGCTGCAGATTATGTTATCTTCCTCTTCTGAAAATCCTCCATGCTTGATATTTGGGCGGAGATAGTTTAGCCATCTAAGGCGGCAACTCTTGCCACATCTCTTTAGGCCTAATTCAGAAACAAAATGAGATATTTCTATTACAAAGAAGGGGAAAAAAAAAAGAAAAAAAAAGAAGGTTGAAATTAATTACCGATCTTTTGGGGCAAAGCGATCCAGTTACCACCAGTTCCTTGTTGCTCTATAAAAGACTTGAGCTTGGCATCTTCTTCAGGTGACCATGGGCCTTTCTTGACGTTTGCTTTGTCACAGCAAGGAGCTCTCCCCATGTTTTTCTTTGAACTTGATGAGATGGCTAATTCTCTCTATCTATAAAATCCAACAAGAATTATGAGAGAGAGAGAGAGAGAGAGAGAGAGAGAGAGAGAGAGACGAAGGAAGGGTATATATGAAAGCTGGGAGATAAAAAATTTCCGGAACAGCCATTGGATTTTTTTAAGAAGGGTGTGGCATAAATGTTGAATATTAAATTAGAGAAATTAAGCATGCCAGAATAGGGGGCAGGGTTTTTCTTCTTGTCTTTCTTAGTCGGGAATCAATTAAGATAATAATATCATGAGGGCGCTGTTGATTTCCGTGGAGGCGTATTCTAGCTAGCTAGCTAGCTACCACATATATATATTTATATCAAATTAAGCATTATACACTACAGAGTACAGTCTATACGTGTGAATTGAATGAGATATATGGCATTCGGTGCATTCCATATTATCACGATATTATGATCATATTAGCGTTTGTTGTTAGATGAGGATAAGATGAGGTACCGGTTTAGATCTTTAACTAGTCTACAGTGTTTACACCGTCCAACCAATCATCTTTGCTTTTCATATATATATATACAGTAAGAACGAACAACATAATTAAAGCTCACTTATAACACGTACGCCCAACTTCATTGAGAAATAATTTCTCAATGAAGCATAATATCCTTATCATACGTACACTTCGACTTTTCTTTTCTTTTTCTTTTTCTAATCCTTATTGGTCATAGGAATTTTCTCACTCAATGCATAGTAATTTCAACCCAAATTCATTAAGAATCTAGGTGAAGTTAATATGTTGTTGAAATTTAGAAGAACATTGATCCATCTAAAAGCAGAAAAGACAAAACATGCACTACCAGATCTAACAATTATGTGGAAACTAGCGGATTTTCCTTATCGGTAGGTGACCAAATGAACAACAAGGGAGGAAGAATGCTATATATATATGAGAATCGAGGAATAATAAATGTAGTCATGGTTTATGAAACTATATCTAGCTAGCTAGCTAGCTATGTGTTTATATCCTAACTCGGACTGAGGCTTCAACCTACGACCATATGGCCCTAATATTAACAATGTTGCCACGTAAAGAAAAAGAAAAATTGGGAAACGATTTTTTTTTTTTTAAAAAAAAAAATGGTTGAACAAGCTAGCCACTTGAGGAGTATTTAATTTCTTTTAATGGAGGTTTTATAGTTTCTATAAAAGATGCTGATTAGGAAATTCTAAATTTGAAATCCTAAATCTTAAATCTTAAATTACAAATCTCTAGAAATTAAGAAATTTGCAATGTTATACGCTTTTGCCAAAAAAATTGTATATATATATATATATATATATATATGAGTTTTAAACAAGAGTTATGCTAGAAATTATATTTTTATTTCATAACTATGACATAATATTGACTTAGTAGTCTTAACCAATCCTAAAATTAGTTAGCATTGTGACCGTTCCACATTTTAACAAGAATTGATTCAAGAATTAGAGTTGATACTGTTACATCAATATTGTGTGATAAAAAAGTTTTCAACATTATTGCATTTTCAAACAATCTTCTTTTTGTAAGAGGACCTCTCTTAATTACTTTCCTCCTTAAATTCAGAAATTTAATTGGCAACTTGCAACCATCGCAGTCGACATATTGAGAATATTTACATAAATGAAATCAAGATTTTCACAAATTAACTCATCTTCAAATCTAAATGAAGTACGCCATACCTAGCTCCAATTATCCAATTAGATGTTAAAATTATGTTGGAAAAATCGGCTATTTGTTTTGAGTCCCATATAAATGGAACAACTAGTCAAATTTTAAATTTGTTCCTTAGTAATCTACGTGTTAATTGATCTTCTTCTTTTTTTTTTTTTTTTTTTTTTCATACAATTTCATTGTTGTCATTTTTCTTTATGCCATCTGCCAAGGTTACAGAATTGGCTAATCCGGCACTTTATTTTATGAGAAATGCTACTCAGCATTCTCAAATAATATTATCATAACATTCTCTTTATTTTTTGTTTTTGTTTTCTTTAAAATAAAAAAAAATAAAAACAAGTAGATGCAAATGTGCAACATATATATATATAAGAATGCTAAGTAGCATTTCTCTTCTTTTATAGTATGACAAAAAAAATATTATTTTGTATTCATCCAGCATTCTTTATTGACGTGGCATCCTCAATTCATCTTTAAATCAATCTTTAAAAAAAAAAAAATAGTAGATTGAGCATGTTATGTCAGTATAGAATACTGGAAGAATTATAGGAGAACAAGCACTTATAGAGACTGGATTGGAACCACCAAAGAGAAACCACACTACAACAAACAAAACCAGCAAACAATAGCCGGGAGGAAAAGTCTTCACTAAAAAAGAAATCATGAAGCAGAAGGACTAAATCCCACAAAAAAACAACACGTAGAAAAATCGAGAAAACAATAAGAAAGCAACAAAAAACTCAAACAACAACAACACAGGTAAAAGGCGTGGCAAATAAGGGGCACACTGACCGGCGCATGGGATGCACACCTAATTGAAAGTCAAATATAAATTAAAAATATAATTAAGGTGCAATGTATTTGATGGTTAGTGGCCGAGTGTCACACCAAAGGCATCACTAACTTGACCTTTGTCATTCCTCCCGGTCTCGTTGGTGCGTGACAGCCATGGTTGTGCCCTACTAGCGCAGCCATGAAACAGAACAAACGTCTAATTTTTAATTATAGTGTCTTCTTTCTTCTTCTTATTTTATTATATATCCTTTTTTCTCCCTTTTGTAAGGACTAATTGCTATTGCATGGTATAAGTTTTTTTTTTCATATCCAGAATGAATTTATGCTTTAAATATATCAGACTACACCTTTGATTCGTTTTATCTCACGTATATATATGTATCTTGTCTTACAATATAAGTACCAATATTGTACAACTGATTAGTCTTTGGGTTGTCGGTATGGCATATCAATTAGGCCTATAAAATCATGTTGACAGAACAAAATTTGGGTTATTTGAGCAAATTGGGATTGATTATTGGTGAGTGTAATTAAGTACTAGCATATATATGAAACGGGTCAAGATTTGCTACTGCTTTCTAATTTTTTAGCAGAATAGCTTAAGTCTTTGAATGGGAAAACAATTTACTCACATATAGTTTAGGTCATATATGCAAGGTCAACTTGTCAACATGTGGTCTAAAAATTATATTTTAGTTATTTAACATTTAATCATAATTGGTTTGATATATAAATTTATGACATGTTTGGTACGCAGAATAATTATTTCAAATAATAACATTTATTAATAATAGAATTAATTGAATGAATTAGTCTTTGAATGACCATTCTGATCGATGGCCATAAGAGAATGATTATTTCTTCAATCGAAGAAATAGACATTCCTCTTAAATTTAAAAGGATTCCTTTTAAATTTAAGAGGAATGACTATTCCTTCAATTTCTCATGGCCATGAAAATTATAACCATTAAAAGGCTAATCATTTCACTCATTCTAGTTTTAATAAAAACTATTCTAAAGAATAGTCATTCTGTGTACCAAACATAATTTTAATGTATTTGAATTATAATGAGATATTGTTTTTATATTTTTAGAATTTTTTTTTTCTTTCAAGATACATGATTTATATGTATAAATTTTAAATCATAGCTAGGTTTATAACTTGACCCAAATCATAATTGGATAAAATATAATTAATAATATTGGAATTGATAGTTTCTAATAGGGCCTAGCCAAGACTGCAATTAAACATGTCATTGATGATATTTGGTTGGAAAAAATTTTAAGCTGTATTTATAACATTGTTTTGTTAATTAAAGCAATCTGCTATATTTTTTATGATCTATATATTAATGAAATCGAATTGATTATTTTGTCAAAAAAAAAGGGGGGGGGGGGGGGGGGGGCTCATTAATTAGAATTTGTATATGAAACTGAGCAACTTAACTTACTGCCTAACATCTAACATAATATGGTTTCATGCTCCTCCCTCTCCTCTCTCTCTCAGAAAACTTAGACGCTCCCGATGTTTTGGGCGGAGGAGGGATATCGCTCCCTCCTCACCCCTCCCCCTTCCTCCTCTCCCCTTCTCTTTTTGCCTTTCGTAGGCAGCAACCGCTCTTTTGGTGGCCTTTCCTCCTATTTGGAGGCTGATCTCTCCACAAGCAACTTTATCGACTCCCCTTCCACCACGTGGTGGCCGGTCTCCACCTCCTCTTGATGCTCACAGGCCGGATCTACTTCTTTCGAGTTTTTAAATCTGGTTTTTCAAAACTAGATCTGTAAACTTGGAAGAATTCCACCACCTCACGTCGGCACCACCCTCCGCTCCGCCTTCAGTCGGTAGATCTGCTTTGTGGATTTATATTTTTGCATTATTTTTCTGTTTTCCTTTAATTTTCTTGTATTTTGTCAGTCGTCCTGGGTCTTTGATCAAGGATGACAGAGGAGTGTGTGTCTCCTGCCCTTTAGGGTCGAGGAGAGTAGATTTGGGTGTGAGAGAATCACTCTCACGACCTGGAATAAAGGAGTGCGTTTCGGGCTAATCATGTCCCGATCTAACCTTAGATCTAGTCTGCTGAACAGATCTGCTCCTTTTCTGGAGTTGTTCTTGGGTTAGTGGTGGTTGTAGTCATAGACAGTTCTTTAATTGTTAGATGCTTTTGTCCAGTCTATGACTGTGTAATTTCATAGCATTTGTGCTATGTTTAATCTGCGGTTTAAGCTTCTATTGTAAGAGCTTTATGCTCCTGATTTATTATTAATGGAATTTGACAGATTCTCACTAAAAAAAAAAAACATCTAACATAATAAATGTAGTAAACTAAATATATCTACGAACGCATAATCACCGAAAAAAAAATGAGATGTCAATAGAAAAACATATTTGAGAACAGTTTCTGTACAAAGATGAAAATTAATAAAATAAAGAAAATGTACCCCCAAAATATTGAAAATTAATAAAAGGCAAAGGTTTGTTATATTGGCCGTACGTAGCCAGAATCTCACGGTTCATTTCATTTGACAATACTTTTTAATTTTTTAATTTGTTGTGATGTAATATAATGTAAAAATAATTTTAAGTGTTTTGAGTTATTTGTTAAAGCTTTTATTTCTTTTGTAAAAGGTGTTGTCAAACAGCCTCCAATCTCCTCTTTATTTGTCATGCATGTATATATATAGAAAAATGCTTATTTGTATTATAGCGTCTATTTCGCATATATTTTTATTGAATTAGCATTCTTTATCTACCCTTAATTAAAAAAAATAAAAATTAATGATGGATGAAGAATGTGAACTCAATAAAGATGTACACAAAGTTATGGACGGCAGATTACAAAAATGAATTTATATATATATATATTTCGAGTGTGAATGGGCCTACATGTTTGAAATATCAGTCTTTTTTGACAATTGTTCCCATTACAGCTCAAGGCAACCTCTTCTCCAGGCTTTATTATATCTTTTCTTTGTTTGACCAGAAAGAAAGCACAAATTGTGATAAACAAATCTGATGCGCAGACAGAATGAGTCCAATTAAACTGTATTTCCACGCAATTTCTAACCACATTTCTGTCTCGTTTCATTTTAATCTTTGATCGAGTCAAGGTATATATATACACATGGTCTGCCCATCCCCATCCCATACTTGAGATCGAGAGACCAATTTGTGTGAAAATTCAGCTGGATGAATCATGATAGATATAATGTGCGTGTATCGAGTATATATATATGAGATTCTCATAGAAAAATAAGGCAATTATGAGGGAGAGATCGACAATATATATGCATGATTGCAATGTCATACCCAAACTTAAAAAGAAATAATTGGGTAATGTAGACATGATTGCAATGTCGTACCCAAACTTTTGGGCATGTGAGGGGCACTACACGACTCAACAGTTGGTGTACGACATCGACTGTAAGATCAAATAACAACCATATTGGTGAAGACGATCGAGGACATTCAAATACAGAACTTGCGATAATGACATGAAGGTCTCAAAAGTAAATTCAGTTCAAGTACATGAAAATATTGTGGCTTACACCATTAATAATTAAGAACCTAAGTACGACCTAACAAGGATAAGATAGGTTATAAATGGATGCATGTGTTACACAGAACAGAAGCTTGTGGCTAATTTTAGTCATGAGGGGCCATGTTGTACAATGTACGTACCCTTTTTGTGGTCTACAACGTAAATTAGCTGTAAGGGCTGATTTTATGTCCATTATTTTGGACGATTCAATTTCGAGTTGACGCATGGCTATTATGGCCGGTACACATGCACCCGCTGACTCGGGCCAGTGAGCTCGTCAAAATTCCACACAACCTCTCCCCACCCCCTTCGATCTTCTCGGGAGAAGAGCGAACATTGACTTCTCATGTTCTCGATCACCTCACGATTGAATATGAATCCAATTCTATCTTCTTTTTTTTTTTTTTTTTTTTTAATTTTTCTTTTAAGAAAAGGGTGGTCGTATCACAAGCATTTTCCTTTCAATTTAATGCATGGAGTTTTAATTTTAACTTCTAATTCTTTAAAGAGTAATGATATATTTCAACTCTTATATATATTTTGTGTTTATAAAAATTGATGTAGATTTTAAAATTTTTAATAGATCAAAAATCAATAATAATTTATCAAAAATTTAATTATGATTTTAAAAGTTATTTTAATTTTGGTGGACATAAACTAAACATAAAAGTTGACATATATAATTACTCTATCCTAAAATATATTAATCATTCAAATTTATCGTTCTGTACATGAATTGCACGAGCGAGGATATATTACATCGTTGCTAAAAGTGGTCGTTAATGTGCTGTTGGAGTTGAAGGAGCTTAAAGTTTAGTTACAAGAATTGTTGGACAAAGGCTTAATTTATCCGAGATCTCCCAGAAAGTTTGATTATCTACCCTAGCGCATCTCCATGGGAGCGTACGTTAGTCCTATTTATGAAGAAGAATGACCGGTCAATAAGGATGTGTATCGACTACATAGAGCTAAATTAGGTGCTGTTGAAGAACAAATATCCACTACACAGGATCAACGACTTGTTCGTTTAGCTACAAGATGCTTTGGGTCTTCTTAAAGATAGATCTACGATCAATGTATCACCAAATGCGAATCAAGAGCGAAGATATTTCAAAGATGACCTTTAGGACTCGATAACTATGATGATCGTTACGAGTTGTTGGTTATGCCATTTGGATTGACTAATGCTCTTGTAGTGTTCATGAATTTAATGAATCAGATATTAAGCAATTGATTGGATTGATTCACCATTGTAATGCCCCAAAATAAATAAAAATTATATTTTATAAATATTTGAAAAAAGATTTATTTAAGTACTTTTCCAATTTTGTTAAACATTTAAATAACTTTTTAATAAAAAAATGTGACTATTAAACGATCGATCTAAGAAAGTACATACACAAACTCTGTAAAGCCTGCGCAATGCTCAGAATGTGTCAGTACGAACATCAAACGTTAGATGTTTTTATGTAATGTTCGATGTGCTTTTGTCAGACGTTCGATACTTTCACCAAACGTTTAAAAATGAACCCTAGATTATCTGATATAAATAGATTAAACGTTCGATCACTTTTCAAAATAGATTTTACGTAGGGAATCGGTTTAGCACCTCATTACCCTATAAATATTACTTAATTTCCTCAAAAAAAAAAATCTCAACTTGACCCAAAACCTTCAGAGAAACGTTTTTTAAGATTGAGAGAAATTTTCTAAGGAAGAATTTCATTGAAAGAGAAATTATATTCTTCAAAGGTAACCTCTGGATCCTTACTCTTATTATATTGTATTTTACTGTTTTAAAATTAGTTGAGATCATATTTATGCTTTCAAATTATGTCATAGTCATTCAAAGATTTTTATGAGAACTTTTCAAAATGTTTTAATAAAAAAAATTACTTTTTGTTTTACCTCCTTAAAAGTGTATTATTTATGTTCTTTAATGATTATTTCATATTGTTAGATGATGTTTTAAGTCTAAGAATGGTTGTAAAAAGGTTTGATAGGAGTTTTTGGACTTTTATGCATTCTGAACATTCATCAAACGTTCTATTGTTCTTGATCAAACGTTCGATCTTTGAGAATTAAACGTTTGATAATCGTGTCAAACGTTCAATGATGACCAGAAATGCTAAATTAGAGGTTTTTAAGACAAATGACACACAATGATTCACAGTTAGTAAGATATTACGTTCTTAGCATATTGTAGGTTATTTTATAGTTATCGAAGGATTTGCAAAATGTCTGAAGCATCGGATGAGCAATCAAGGTAAGTATTTTAACTGAGTAAAGAAACTGCATTTTTGTGAAGTACTGCGATATATCAGATGACTGAGCACAATATTTCATGTGAATTACTTTATCTTATTTTTGAAGAAATGAACAATAATTGCATTGTATGACATAGTTACACCGTCTCATAACGGAATAATGACTATGAGCTTACTATTATTATGGGTTGATTCTATGGTCAAATAGTGTTGTTTTATGAAGAGAGCATTGGATCCAATGGTTTAGTTTATAACAGCGCACCATTTATTGAGTGGGTCACCAATTACGGCTTATTAGTCAGTGTAGGCCACCCGAGGTCGGACTCGATCAGACTGCTAGTGTAAGATAGTACGTTCATGCAATGTCTGGGCACTAGAATTGTACTAGATGTCATTTTTTACGCGCTAACCCTATTGAGTGGGAGTAATGTCTCAAATAGACCATATTATTAATATATGACTATTTATACAGTATTTATGAAGCATATTTCTATATTTAATAATAAAAGTTTAATCATCGAGATTATGTTCCACTTTTTAAATTAAATATCATCTTCTTTGTCAAATGGTATAATAACGAGGATTAGACTCGCTATTTGTGAAAACATCATGTGAAGTTCTTAATAACCTTTTTATTTATTTTATATCTCACAGCTTTCAAAATATTTTTCTTGCTAAGTCAGTCGACTACTTACTCAGTTTTTTTTTTTTTCATAAAATGCTTCGGTATTTTACAAAATTCTCAGGAATTCAATTAGTTAGGATCCGCACCAAGATTATGGTATTAGGATAGCAGTTACTGTATTCAAGTTTGACCTTTTAGATGTAAAGCTCTGCATCTATTCTTAATGATATTAGAATTATACACTCAGATCAACTATTCTGCTGAAACTCTGATAGAGATTAAATTAAGAAATTTAAATAGTTACCAGTTAATTGTTTTAAATGCCCTATAAGCATTATACTCTAGTTTATTCATTCTTAATGGATAAATTTGTGTATAAGATGATTCTCAAACCGGTGTTTACATATTTTTCTTTAACACGGGGAATAAAAGTATTTCTAAGTCTTAATTTGATAATTAAGACTAAAAGGCGAACCATGAATTTAACTACAAGTTAACTAAATTTTTGAAGCGTTACAACCGTGGTGTTTATCAATGACATTCTCGTGTACTCTAGCAGGGAACTTGTAGATGGTGTTTTGAAGGTTGATTTTGGAAGGTTCAAGAGTTGTACGATTATTTGCTTGGGTTTAATTCAAGTTTAGAAAAAATAATAATAATAACCAATGGAAGAGAGAGGGACTTCGGTGGCGTGAAAGAATAGATACGATTGTAGATGCAAAATTTTGACTCCAAGAGTTTAACCATACGGTTCTTAAGATATTTTTAAAATATATATATATATACACATATATCAATCATTGTATCAACGGATAGGTTAGATGAGGGGAAATTTGATTTTTTTTTTTTTTTTTTTTTTTTAAGTCAAGGCTTTTCAAAAGAAGATGAAGTCGATAAACTCTCTATACTTTTAGAGCGGAAAAAAACCTCTCTAGAGAGAGAAATCAAAAAAAGCGACGGCCAGGGGAGGAGGGATTTCTTCCCTATTTCCTCCCCCCTCGTCTTCCTCACGTGATGAGCACAATAAGTTTTGTCGACGTCATCTCCACCATCAATGGCCGGATTCTACCTTCTCCGCCATCCATGGCCCCAGATCTGCTATTTGAAAGTTTTGGTTTTGTTTTCTCAAAACTATATCTGAAACTTTTAGAGAGTTTCCCCCTCTTGCGCCCCTCCACCGTGTTCTGGGGCTCCTACGCTTCTTTTTTCCACGCCGACCAGCCTCCTTCCGCTTCCAGTCGGTAAATCTGCTTGGTGCTGCTTGCTTTTGTTATTTTAATTTTATCTCTATTACTGTTTATCCTTGCCCTTCAGGTTGAGGGGAGTATTTTCCCTAGTTTTCGGATTGAGGGAGTTTTAATAATGTTGGTGTGAATTGGACTATCTATGTCTTCGAATTTGTTTGCTTATTACAGATCTGATCTATAACCGGAGTTGTACATAGTTATGTAGAAGATTATGTCATAAATATTTGTTTGTCTTTGTCTATGACTTGTAAGTTCATAGCCTTGGGCTATGGTTATTGAAGCTTGTAATTTATTGCCTTAGTTTTTAATTGTAAGAACTTTTGCTTAAGAATTATTATCAATGGAAAAGTGAAAATTCACATTAAAAAAAAAAAAAAAAAGATGAAATCCTATCATGCGATTTTGTAAGGAAATTGTTTTTGCCTTAACTGAGTGATTCTAATTTAATGCTTCCTATTTAATATATTCCTAATAGGTTATAAGTTTTGGGCGTGTAAAGCATAATTAGGTGTTTTAAAAAAATAAAAAATTTCTTTGTCTAGTAATTGTTATCCTAACACTATGCAATTAGTCAAATTGATGTCTATTTATGGAAAATCTTGTCTCAAAACCTACCACAAAATTCTCCATAACATCATTATCATGTGCCCACCTACTATTAATGTTACTAGCTACTTATTCCAGTAAACTAACCATGTCATTCAAAATAAAGTCTTAAATTAAATTAAATTATTCATTTTACTTGTACGTAATTTATATAGTGAATTATCCTCTCACATAATACCATCTCAAAATTGGCCTTGACTTTTGTAATTCAAAATAAACAAAAGCTCTATTTTCAACACAATTTCAAATTATTTTACTTAATTCTCACTCTAGTGTCCAGCGTGACAACGTTGTACGTCTTTGCAATACTTTGCCCTTCGCTTTAATTAGCCATGATCAATGGACTTTCTCCATTTTAAAAGGAGGTTCCTCATCCTAATCCATTATTTTCAGTGGTTTTTATTTATTTTATTTATACCACGTTTCCATCATTAGCATAATCTGCTTAGTAGTTCTGATTATTCGATCAATAGGAAGAACTCGTCACTTCCATATTATGGTACATAATACATTTATAGCATCAATGTGATGAAATTTCTGAGGAACTGAATTTGTTTATTCTTTTGACTTAAAAAAACTGAAGAACCATGGCCCGTTAGATTTAGATATGGGAGTCATCCCAATCTGCCGAAAAGAGTTACACAAAGGAAGCCCATATATATCTTACTCCTAAAAGCAATAGTTCATTAAGAAAGGAAAAGGGCTCTTAAACCCCTGTTCCTAGGCCCATTTACGAAAACCAACTTAAGAGACGTCGTATTGGTCTTACAAGTTCCTCACATTCTCCTTCGAACAAAATCCCAACCCTAACAGGCCAACCCTAATGCATCTTAGTATCAGAAGCCCACCAATAGCAGTTGGTTAAGACAAATTAGCCGGAAAAGACAAATTTCTCCTCAAATATTCTGTATATATACCTTCCCCAATTATCAGGGAGGTCTTCTGATTCTTTTAATGAAATAGCTTATGAATCTGCTTAAAAAAAAAAAAAAAGGAAATAGCTTCCAAATCTCTCATACCTTCCAGATTCAGCTCCCCACAATTCCTTTAATTCAGTATTATGCTATGCAAGCATTTAAAACAAAGAATGCTTCTAGCCTTTTATAGCTACCCCTGGTCATTTTAGGGGTCATTTCTGCATTATTTTTTATTTTAAAAATAAAAGGTTGGCCCACTTTTGATTGTTGGAGAAAAGTTAGTAATTTTTTAAATAAAAAATAATGCAAGAAGGACCCTAAAAAGATCAAGAGTAAATATAGAAACAATCCTCTTTAAAAAAGAAGTCCAAAAAAATTATGCAGCGGCTAGCACTCCAATAACCTATTTTTTGGAGGGGTTGGCCACTATGTTTGGGAGTAGATTTTTAATGTTTATGTGGCATAATCCGGCCGTTCATAATTAAATGAATTACAGGGATCTTAATCTATAACCATGATATTGATAAGTCTTCATCCATTTATCTTGATAAGTCGAGCTTTTGATTGATTGTCGTCATCTTTTATTGTTGCTGAGCAAAAATGTGAAGAAATAATTTCCATTTTTTTTGTTACTGTTGTCGTCGTTGTTAGTTGGTTTTTGCAGTTGTTGGCCACTAGATGCGATGGTTTTTGACTAGTTTCAGTAGGTCCCGATTGGATTCTGGTTTGAGGTTGTTTTGCAATGAGACAGCTTCAGAATCAATCAAACATATGAAAATGTTTTTCAAGATACCAATCAAATATTGGAAAACCAGAACAGTTTTATAGCAAAAAACGCTTTACGTATACATCAACACATGCAAATATATATTGCCTTTGTTACAGAAGCCAACAAAGAACCAATCTTTTTATACAGAAATCTGATCAATAGATAATATCAGAAAACTTGATCCTTGTGAAACCTAGTCATGAAATCACTGCATGTTATCTATTCAATACTACTCAAAGAACTTAACAATTTTTTTTTTTATTTTTTTGTGAGTAAGAAATTAACATGTTAAACACTACGTACCCAATCAAGTTGTTGTTGTTTGTTTCAAGGTCCAATTAGTAATTTCACCAGTAAATTAGAACATGTCTAAACTATAGTCCAAAGCAATTTTGGTAGACGATAATATTGCACCTGCGTATACAAGATGATACTTGCAGTGCAGTAATAATCATAAGGATTAATTCCTTCACAACACCGAACATTAAGACAAAATTTGCATGCTCTTCATAATCAAACTTGAACCTGGTTTGGATCCATCTATTTCGTTATGATTGTGATCGTGGATCTGAACCCGGACCCTGGGATCTGGAAAGAACTGACTATTTTCCCTTCTTTTGGCATTAATTGTAAGTGGCCATTGTCTTATTCATCAAATAATAATAACAATAATTATTATTATTATTATTATTGTGGTGTCTCGATCCATATCGCGCTATCACACCAACTTGCATGATAAAAAATAATCTCACGAAATTAAGAGATGAGCCCTCCCTTGTTCGAAAGCTTCTAGGAGGTCAAAAGCTTCTAGGAATTCCTAGTAGACTGATGTAACACAAAATACTTCAAATATCGATGGCGGTGTGAAGGCAGGCAAGCACGTTTTTTAATTTGAGATCAAACAGATAAGCATTAATTGCATTTACTAGATTTTGTAGACATTTCCTATTTGTTCCCGACACGAAACTATGTTCTTCCCCTGGAACTAATCAATAAAAATTCACAAGTGTATCACCAAGGCTTATGTAATTTGTATTATTGGCCACCCCAAGTTGCTATTTTATATGTTGAGCTTAACCTAGATCGCTTTTTTGAGTGTCCAAACTACATCACGTACGCTTAGGTCGCATGAGGCATGCTACGCCTTTTTCCCCTAAGCCAACTGGGGAATCCGTTGTCATGGGCTGGGTAAGATTTTAGTTTTGTATGAAATCGTTTGTGATATAGGATAGAATTTATCCATATTTTCGGTACATTTTAAAATAAGAAAACAAACAAATAACATATTGGAAAAGCTCCGTTTAAGAAGATTTTTGTTGAAACTTAGACAGTGAAAATATAGAAGGAAATATTTTATCACGATCATTATTGATTGTCAATTGTATTTGGTTGATACAAAAATCAATTTATTGATTTCCATTATAGGTTAGGATTTTAACGTTTATTTTATTTTTTGATCATCTTTAGTTTATTTTTATTCTTTTTAAGATTTAAGATTTTTTAATATTTTCCTTTTTAGGGAATTTAATTACTTTTTTTTTTTTTTTGAAATGGAATTCCAGAATTGCATTAATAATCATAAGGAGCATTCCTGCTCAGCCAGTACAATACTATGGATGAACGGAGGACAAAGACCCAACCATAAATTGTCTAAAGACTGATGAATCGCTGCTTGGGCCAACCGATGAGCCGCTTCGTTTGCTTCCCGCCGAATATGGCCTACACTCCAGAATTGGAGACTGGCGAGCTTGACACGTGTATCCTCTATCAATTGTCCATACCGACTCCCGTTGGGGTTCTCTTGACGGATAGCTTGCACGATTTCTAAGGCGTCGCCTTCGAGATATATCCGCTGAAAACCTCTCTCCGTGCAAAAAACTACCGCCTTCCATGCTACTATGGCCTCAGCAACTAAAGGATCTGTAATAAAAGGGACTGTGGTGCACATGGATGCCAGGACATGACCCTCCGCATCCCAAGCAATGATCCCCACACCCATTTTTTGATTATTTTTGACCACCGCCGCATCCCAGTTGACCTTTACGACCCCCACAGGTGGCTGCCTCCATGACTGTCTTTCGTTAGGAAAAGGAGCACCCGGACCTTGGATTATTGGCTGGTTAGCTAGGTGGAAGTCATGCAATGAGTCTTGGGCTGATCTGATTATCTGCTTTGGGGAGCTGATTGGCCCACCAAAGACCATTGAATTACGGTTTAATTACTTATTAGGTTTTAATATATGCCGTTACAATATTATTGATTAATAGTAGTTGCGGAAATATCATTGTTTAAATTTTCTCTTTTGAGAGCTTTATATTTTCTATTTAAAGAAAAATCATTGTATGAAGAAATAAGTTTACAACTCTGATAATAAATATTTGAAAAAATACAAAAAAAATTGTGTGTTTTTATCCTTTAAGCTATGCGTAGTTTATGTTATTTACAGAATTAAAATCGCAACACTTCTCTTCTTTTATCTACATTTCTCGTGCTGCATGCGTCAATTTGCAACATAGATATCGACATCCCAAGGATGTTTTTCAGCTATAGCTTTCTGCAAAAACATGTCACCTAATTAACCAGATGCTTAGGTAAAATGTATGATCGGCGCAATTATATATCAAGTCCATTGTTGTACAAAATATTATGATTATGAAGGGTGCAGATTAGGATTCTTACAATTTCTTGAAAATTTTAGATTGATCTCAAATTACACTATTTTAGACCATTGTTTGCATTGAACTGTTTGAAAAATGCAACTATATTAAAAAAGTAAACATGTTATTGAAACAGTTAAAAAGAATTTACCTTCTAAAATGCTTTTTTTTTTTTTTTTAAGAAATGCTTCTTTTTTATAAAATCAAAAAATAATTTTTGGCTTAAAACTTTTTTACAACATAGAGAACAAGAATCTAATAAAAATGTACTCAATTCTCATAAATAATATATCACATTTTTAATTAGTGGCATTTTTCAAGCCGTTTGAGATAAGGAACAGCCTAATATAACGTCATTTGAGAATAAATTATAGAAGATCCTAATATGAAGGGTGCTGCCAACATTCCATTAAAGTAAATTTTTTCAATGAAAATTACAATGAATTATTGATGATACCTCTGTCCTGTGCAAATTTATTCAAAATAGCTAGCTCTATTTCTGGGGGAGTTTGGGCCATAGGGTGATGTTCACCATACTCGTAGTCTTTTTATATGTTATCATCCAAAGAAGATATATTTTTTATAGAAAATTTTTTTTTACACACTTCTCATTGGTATTACTTAATTATTTTTGAATTGAATTGAATAATTATTGAATGAGAGGAAAGTGTGCAAAAAACATTGTCCTTATTTATATAGCAATTTGGTGTTATATCTAAGAGATGCGATCATGTGAATGACTTTAAGTTGGTAACCTCATGCAATGACCAAGAATTGCCTGACCGTTAACGTCTGCAAGTTGCAAATTTTTACTCATTTCAACCACGTGCTTTTGTGTTTATATTTGCTCTAAGCACCAATAACATCTTAAGTCGTCAGCCATTGGATTCAAAATCATTTTTAAATGCAAATATAACTAACTCTAAAGTCTAAACTTAGAATGTGAGAAAAACTTTGTAAGGAATTGAAGCATACGTAATATGGTTAAAAGATGCCTTTAAATAGAGCCCTGCATTCCACACAACGATTCATCCTATCCATCTCCTACTTGGTACAAGTCTCTCCACCATATTTCATAGTAGAATGGGTTATGAATACCAATATCCACCACCTCCAGCACCACCTCCGAATCCACCACCAGCATGCAACCACACCATGCCTACACCCCCTCCATCTCCACCTCCACCACCACCACCTCCACCTCCACCTCCACCTCCACCTCCACCCCCACCCACATGCAACATGACATCCTCACCACCACCCAAGTCGCCGCCGCCACCACCTCCATGTCACAATAGCACATCACCACCACCACCACCACCGCCTCCTCCTCTTCCTTGTCCCCCTCCTCCACCACCACCACCACCGCCGCCTCCTCCTCTTCCTTGTCCTCCTCCTCCACCACCACCACCACCCCGGCCACCACCGTGTCACCATCACTGTATACCACCCCCACCTCCTTCTCCATGGGCACCTGAACCATCACCATGGTCATCAAATCATGACAAACACGACCATACTACTATTCTTGCGGTGTGCGTCTCACTAGGTGGTGTCTTTTTTCTTGCATTTTTAGCTGTTGGTCTCTTTTGGTTTATTAAAAAGAAGAAGAAACCAGTAATATTGGTTCCCGCAGCTGCTTGTGTTGAAGAACACGAACACATCCGCGAGACAATTACCACAGACCCATGTGGGGAACAAACTGTGACCATCACAATAGACGATGATGTGCAAGTTCATGAAGTAGTAGGTGCGAGTGCCGTTGGTCCGCAAGTTGTTACTGCAAAGCATCCTCCTTATGAACCCGGAGAAACCGCACCTTCCTCTTCTCAAGGCCATATAAAGAACGGCTGAGGCTGTGATCTGCATGCATAAGCTTTGGAAAATGTTATTTTCACACCTTACAACTCCACCTACAAATCTTTTGTTCATATCATCAATGCTGTCCACAAGCTTTACTTGGTATTGCATGTATGTAGTTTGTGTGTTTTTTTCGTTGTGGTTTGCTACACAGTTGGTTTGCCTTAAGTTTCTTGGACTCAGATTAAAGGATTGCTTGTAATGAGTCCTGTTTGGTGTAAAATAACTCTACTAAGAGGATACGTACGTTCGTATTCAAATCTTTTGTACTACGAATTAAGTGAAATGGCCAATAAAGGATGTAATAAAGGCCAAGTCAGGGTTTGCTAATTAAACATATTTCTATTATATATGATCTATCTACTTGTAATTTATTATTCATATGCTGATGCATGGGGGATCGATGTTTAAAATCTGGCCGGGCTAATGGTTTTTAACTGGGATATATTTTTTTGACACTCGAAATATATATATGTCAAAGAGAGAAAGACGAAAATGATAGTGGTCTTTAATTAAGAGCGTAATTGAGCTTCAATGATGTCTACGGTCTACCTCATTAAAGGGTCCTGCCCGTGGTGGTCATTGTGCTGAAAAATATAAAATGGAATAATATTCGTGCTACTCGATTGGATGAATAAATTTGCCTCTGGATAAAGCGGCTGGAGGTTGGCTAGATGGGTGATTAAAGGAATATATTATATCTAACATTTTTTTTTTTTGTGGATTATTATATCTAACAATATTTATGTCCAAGCTTACACTGTGTTTTTCGGATACCAATCCTCTCAATTTCAAGTTAAATAGAGAGAATTCATTTTATAATTTTAAATAGTGTGATAACATGTGTATTATTTCTGATCATAATTATTCAATAGGAGTTTTTATTGCATGTGTAGAGGGGGGAGGGGGGGTTATGAGTTCTAAAATGCTAAAGTCAAAACAACAAAAATTATTGCTTTTTGACATATTTGTAATTTAAAATATTAATATAATAGATTTTTATTTGAATATTAAAAATTAATTTTAAAATTATTCTTCTAGCTTTTTGACATATAAAATTACTAATCATTTTTTTATATTCAAGTTTTATTAATATATTATTCTCAATAAATAATATAGCCAATTAATTTTGTCTTTTTTTATGAGTAATGATACATGTCAATTTTCATGTCTATCAAAATTGATGTGGTTTTTAAAATTACAATTAGATTAAAAGTCCATTATGATTTATCATAAATTCAATGGTAATTTTAAAAGTTACTTCAACTTTGGTAGGCATAAGGTAGACATGAAGTTGACATATAAAATTACTCATTTCTTATAAGATAGTCAATTGTAACGAGTAATTATATATGTCACCATTCATGTTTACTTTGTATCAACCAAAAGTGATGTGACTTTTAAAATTATCATTGAATTTATGATTAATTATTATTAAATTTTGATCTAATAGTGATTTTAAAAGTTATGTTACTTTTAGTAGATACAAGGTAAACATAGAAGATGACTTGTATTATTCTCAATTATAATTAGTATTTAATTAATTATATACTAAACGAATAATTAAAATTAACGGCGTTTGATAGTAATTTTAAATTATAAAATATATATTAAAAAAATAAAGAAAAAAAAAAAAAAAAAAAGAAATGATAGAACTCAACAAGGAAACAAAAGATTAGGGACAATCCTAGGTGAGGCCGGAGGACTGGACAGTCATCGCCCATTTAAAAACTTTATGGGCATAGTCCAATCCTTTGACCCATAAGCCTAGATTGGGCCCTTTTCCTTAGCCTGGAAACAATTATGGGCTGAGCTCGAGCTTCACCATTAATGGCTCAGTCTGGCCCGACTAAATCCAATATTTAATTCTAGTAATTATACTTTGTATTTACCTTTAGAAAATACATCAAATCTAACTTTAATTGTTTGGGCTACGATTTTTTTTGTTGGTGGTACAAACGAAATGGATGGTTGATTCTTACATTCACGAAAATTGTTCTGAATTTATGTGAATCTTGCAGTGTATTGTTCTGAACCAACTGAATCGTATTCTAGTTGATGGCTAAGAACACCCATTTATTTGCTTTATAATACTTGCAAGTAACTTTTTCTGGGTAAACAAATAATTGGAAGTGCTTATTTATTTGGAAAATAATAATAAGAAGATACGGCTAGATGTGCTTGTGTAAGAACCAGTAGATGGAGAAAAAGTGTCACATCCCACGCTAAATATGCTTGTAAGTAACTTTTGTTTGTCTGATGAAATAAGGACTCTTTTTATTAAAAATGAAGATGCAGGAAGTTTGCGGGAAGTTTCAATTAGATTTGGTCAATGTTGACTATACTCTCTTAGTCTTTTTATATGTTTTCATCCAAAGAAGATATATTTTTATAGAAAAATATTATTTACACACTTCTCACTGGTATTACTGATTTTTGAATTGAATTGAGCAATAATTATAGAGTGAGAGAAAAGTGTGCAAAGGACATTATCCTTATTTATATAGAAAATTCGTGTTCGATTTATATATAAGAGGTGTGAAAGTGAATGACTTTAAGTAAATTAAGTTGGTAACCTCAAAAGACCAAAAATTGCCTGACCGGCTGACCGTTAATGAGCCTGCAAGTTGCAAATTTTTACTCATTTCAACCATGTGCTTTTATCTCTTTTTTTTTTTTTTGAAGTGATGTGCTTTTATCTCTATGCTCTAAAGCACCAACAAGATCTTAAATGCAAATATAACTAACTCTAAATTACCCTATATGGTTAAGACATGACTGGTTTCAAAGCTCCAACCAGTTTAAATAGAGCCTGCATTAATTGCACACAGCAATTCATCCTCTTCATCTCTTACTTGGTACAAGTCTCTCCACCATATTTCCCTGTCGAATGGGTCATGAACACCATTATCCACCACCTCCTAATCCACCACCAGCATGCAACCACACCATGCCCATACCACCTCCACCTCCACCTTCACCTGCATGTAACATGACATCTTCATCACCACCCTTGCCTCCACCTCCTCCACCACCACGGCCACCTCCACCGCCTCCTCCTCCTCCTCCTCCTCCATTACCACCACCACCTTCATGTCACAATATCACCTCACCACCACCATTATCACCCCCACCTCCTCCACGTAGCAATAGTACATCACCACCACCACCGTGTCAATGTATAGAACATCCACACCCTTCTTGGGCACCTGCACCATCACCATTACCATGGTCATCAAATCATCAAGATCACGACCACAACCACAACCACGCAACTATTATTGTGGTGTGCGTCTCACTAGGTGGTGTCTTCTTACTTGCATCCCTTGTGGTTAGTCTCTTCTACTTGATTAAGAAGAAGAAGAAGCCAGAAATGGTTCCTACATCTGCTTCTGTTGAAGAACAAGAAGACATTAGCAAGAAGAATCCCACAGACCAGTCTGAGGAGCAAATTGTGACAATCCCAATAGATGATGCAACTGACAGGACAGTCACAATAGACGATGAAATCGCCAGGACAATCCCAATAGACAATGAGATTGCCAGGACAGTCGCAATAGAAGATGCGAGTGCCAGGGCAGTCGCAATAGATGATGCGGCCGCAAGGACAGTTGCAATAGATGATACGACAACCAGGATAGTAGCAATAGACGATGCAGTTGCTAGGCCAGTCGCAATAGATGATACGGCTAACAGGACAATCACAATAGAAGATGACGTGCAAGTTCATGAAGTTGTAGGTGCAAATGTCATTGGTCCGCAAGTTGCGACTACCAAGACAATTGCAATAGATGATACGGCCACCAGGGCAATCACAATAGATGATGGCGTGCAAGTTCATGAAGTTGTAGGTGCAAATGTCATTGGTCCGCAAGTTGCAACTACCAGAATAATCGCAATAGACGATGAAGCTGTCAGGACAGTTGCAATAGACTATATAGCTGCGAGAACAATCACAATAGACAATGACGTGCAAGTTCATGAATCTGGAAAATCTGTGCCTTCCACATCTCAAGGCCATCTAAAGAATGGCTGAGGGTGTGATGTGATCTGCATGCATAAGCCTTGAAAAATGTAATTTTCACACCTTACAATTCCTGCAAATCTTTCATTCATACCATCAATGTTGTCCACAAGCTTTACTTGTTATTGTATTTAGTTTGTGTGCTTTTTGGCTGTGGTTTGTTGTATTGTTGGTTTGCTGTAAGTTTACTTTCCTCGTAAGTTTCATGGACTAAAATTAAAGGATTTCTTGTAATGAGTCCGGCCTGTTTGGTTTAAAGTCTAGATTAGATCTCGCAGTCTAGATTGGATTTCTCATCTTTACAGTATATATAAGTTGTCATGTCTAATGACGTAATGGTACCATGTATATCGTAAAATACAACAAAATAAAATATTGATTATAAAGTAGGTTTTTTCCATATCACTTTTAAATTGAAAAGATCTATTTTATGATCGAGATTATATTTCACAAATCTAATCATATATATATTGTTATGTCATTTAAAATTTTAAATAACGTGACATTATATAATACTATTAGATGCAACAAAATAAAATTTTAGCTATAAAATGAATTTATTCAATTTTACTTAAAATTGAGATCATCTTTTTGATGTCCAAATTAAATTTTATAAATCTAATAATATAATATTATACATAATTTTAAATTTTAAATGACATGAAATCATATACACCATTAAATATTCAAATAAAATCTTAATAGCAAAAATGGAGACCATATATTATACGTTTTTCACGTTTTTCATGGAATAATATGCTTTTGAGGTCCTTTAATAACTAGCGGCGAATCAGTCCCTTCCTTGGTAATGTAAAATAGCTTTTATGGTCATTGGTCATACTTTCGAGTACGGAGTAGGGAATTAGTCCCTTCCTTGGCTATCATTTAGATTCTCAACAGACATGTCACATGTTCCATCTATTTTTGCTCCATTTTTATATTGACAAAATTCTAAACAAAAAAAAAAAAAAAAAACTTTATTAATAAAGTATATGTGAATGATTTTCTTTTTGGGGGAATTAATATAAGCTTCTGGTGTTCGACAGACAGAATTATTTTAGTTTTTTTTTTTATTATTCAAAAGCAATAATTCACCAAAAGACGCCACGATAGTTACCGGCTGATAGCTCACAGCCTCACACTAAGGAGACAATTCTGGGTTGGGTGTCCATGGAGTGGTTGACTCGACAGTTACCCAGTTAAAAAATTTATGGGCTTAGCCCAATCCTTCGGGCTCCTTTTCGTGGGCCTAGAAACATTTATGGGCTGAGCTCGAGCTCCACCATTAATGGCTCAGCCTGGGCCTACTGAATTTGATATTTGATTTAAGTAATTATACTTTGTATATACCCTTAGAAAATACATGAAATCTAACTTCAAATGTTTAGGCCACGATTTTTTTTTTTTTTTTTTTGTTAAAGGCAAAATGGATGGTTAATTCTTACATTCACCAAGTTTGTTCTGAATTTATGTGAATCGCGTAGTGTATTGTTCTGAACCAACTGGATCATTTTCTAGTTGATGGCTAAGAACACTGATTTATTTGCTTTATATATAATATTTGTAAGAAACTATTTTTTGATTAATTCTACAAACCCCATTTTTATTCCATAACTATTCTATAATTAACATACCAATCTCAATTACTAATTCTTAGGTTTTTTTTTTCTTTTTAAAAAAAAATGCGTCAAAAAATTAGTTGTAACTGTCACGTCAAGAATATACATATTTGGTCAAACCCCTACGAGCTCAATTGCGCTCTATCAATTCACACTGTAATTGCTCTTTATTTTCGTCACATTATATACATACTTGTAAATGCCCTTTATTTGGCGGCATGCAGCCATCAGACATGCAAGCAGCCTTAATTGGTACCTTATTAAGTATAAAACACACTAGCTGTCTAATTGACTGGATTTCTTAGCCTTCACCAAGTAGTTTCTAGCTCATACAAGCAAATGTGGTCTTAATTAATTAGTGAATTTATAAAATCATATGATCATGACAATAAATATAGTCCACATGCACAGTGGCGGAGCCAGGAAGTTATCTTTGGGAGGGCCGAATTTTTTTTTTCCTGCTTCATATGCTATGTTTTTACTCTACAATATTTTATAACATAATATGTGTATGACAAAACTATTAGCATGGTCTTTTTTTTTTGTTTTGTTCCTTTATTCTTTAACGTATGGAAAGAAAATTTTCATCTAATTTTCTATTTTGCACCCATTTTTCTAAGTCCTAGTCCTCACTAACAAGACAAGAGAGCCTTGTATTGTATGTCTACAATTCACACCAAGACCAAGAGAATGGAAAGAACTGTTTAGTCTCTAGTCTCTATCCTCCTCCATCCCCAAAAAAGGTTTAAAAAAAGAAAAGAAAAAAAGATACCAATTCCGAGGCCCATGTCAATTGGCAATTGCATATCCCCATAAAATTTTACAATCTCAAGATTTGGTAAGAAAAAAATGACTGATATAGAAAAAACAATGATAAAAATAGTTCCTATTCAGCTCCCTTCTTGTTGAACTCTAAAAAAAATCAGAATTTAAAGAGACAATTTTGAGAGTCAAGATGAGACGAAAATCATAACACGTTCTGTGAACCAAGAAAAAGTACTACCAAAATCAACACCAAACTATTCCACACCAGCTACAGAAAGATGAAGCACTCTAACAAACAGGTTGGTTTTCAATGGACTCATTTATGTGCTGTCAAATGTTGTTGTTTGACTCCTGTTCAGCCCCATCGCACCACTTGCGTTGCACCCTTGAATCCGGTGACTGGTTTCTGACTGTTCCCATCACCTTCCCATATCAACGGTTGTCAAACTCACCTCATTTTGAGAAATTTTCAAGGTTAGAATTCCACTTTCAAACCAGTTTTTTCAAAAAGAGGGAGAGATAGCAGAGACAATAAAACCCACCTGTAGGGCTGTAGGGGCCATTAGCCATTCATGTTAAAATCTCCCCCATAGAAACACATACGACTCAAAAAATTTTCAAACTCTTGGGAGGGCCATGACCCTCTCTGGTCTCCATGTGGCTCCGCCACTGCACATGCAAATGATGCGTGGTCTTAATTAGTTAGTTTCTTTTCTTTTTTTTTTTTTTTTTTTTTTTTTTCTAATTGAATGGGGAAAAACGGGATTACAGGGGTGGATCTTTACCACTTCTTAGTTAGTTTCTTTTATTAGCAATGTAATATTATATATTGCAATGAGCGTACAAATGAAGAGAGAATATATATAGCTTAATACTTGTGGTGCCAACCTGACCATGCCTTGATGCCTCCGTTTGAAAATTAGCAGGGGCTTTTTTTTTTTTTTTCTTTAAATTAAAAATTAGCAGTTGACTGGAGATGGATTATGGCTTGTCCATAACACATAAGACAACTCTGTCTTGTCTGCTTAAGTTAAACATGGCTATATAGTATTGTAGAGTTAGAGTACTATATATTAAGCACTCCAACTTGACAAACTAGGGCTTTGACTACGCAATGCTTAATTACTAAAAAGATTAGCCTCCCCCCCGCGTTCCTATTTGTATTCTTAGGAATAAAAAAAAAAAGAAAAAAAGCAAAAAAAAAAGAGAGATAAGGAATTGGGTTGTTCAAGCTTCAAGCAAAGAATCTCGCGGGGTGGGGGGGGAACCTTTTCTACGTTAAGGCCAATTTGTCGTAAGCAACTTTGGGAAGATATAGACTGCATGGGATTGGATCCGGATCCTCTCCAGTTGAGTTCAACTGGAGGGGATCCTAATTCCATGGGATTAGGGATCGAATCAAAAAAAATTTATCGATGAGCTGGGTCAAAGCATGAATGATAAATAGTTTAAGATTGAAGATTTTTTTTTTTTTTTTTTTCTAATTGGTTAAGATTGAAGATTAAATATGCTTTAATGATGTTGTTAATATTTTGACATAGTTTGTTGATGTTCATGATGTTGCTGTTGCTACTGTACGTTAATTATTCCTTCTTAAAAATTGTAATTGTTTTGCTTTATTCTATTTTTTTTTTCTAATTAAATAAGAAAAATTGTTACAAGAGAGGATCCTTATTACTCTTGATCCGAAAAGAAAAAAAAGTGAGGAATCTTAAAACCGAAAATGGAGAAGGATCCTCAACAACAGTCCCAAAACGAAAATAAACAATGCAGAAATATAAACACAAAGTAGAAAATTGAACAAGTGACATCGTCCTCTCAAAGGGCCGCATAAAACGGTTTCAGAAGCAAAATTGGTACAGATTAAGGCAAGCCTATTTGAACCTCCACTAAACAACTACAACAGTCACCAAATGAAGACTGAAACGATAAATACGCTGATTAAGTCTGAAACAAAGACCAGCGGAGAGAGAGGTACCATCACAATTATCATATCAAAAGTCTCCACAACAAGATCAAACAACATACAAACATATATAGAGACAATAATTCAAAATAAACAATAATAGAAATACAAGAAAAAATATAAAAAAATAACAAAAAATCTAACAAACAACAACGACGAGAATGAGGCGAAAGGAGCGCACCTTTTCTTATTTATTTTAAATATCTTTGTTTGTATTCTATACTAGTAGCATTGCATTTTTCTTTCTTTGGAAAGACAATTATAAAATAAATAAGAAAAAACTTTTGTATGGGTCCCGAGTTTTATCAAATCCAAATCAATCCTTAAGATTTAATTTATTAAAAATCACCTCCCTTTTGTCCCAATTCTGCTTACTTTTCTATAGAATGTTACGTACGTCATATTCAATAGTTTTGCACCCGTATTATATATATTGCACAATTCAACTTCACCACTTCAGACACAAACCATGATGGATCGCCACGTCAATTACACCATTAAAAAATCAATGTCATAAAATGCCACCTCATTAAAAATGCCTTGTAAACAAATCACTAAATCTTGTGTAAAAAATAGTGGATCGATCGACCCTCTTCGATCCCCCGTACGACGAGAAGTGGTACAAGAACTTATCCTGAAAACATTCATTCTTATCAATTTTAGTTTTTGAGTGAATTGTAATTGTTGGCCACATGTAACGACCCATATGCCATGCACCCTTAATATCTCTGTACAAATGCAAATGTTTTTAGGACATCCGAGTCCCTGTCTGAACAACATATTTAAATAAACATAAAACTTTTCAGCCATATGATCTGAGAACAATCTATTTTTATTATTTTCTCTGATCAAAGCCATTAATTTTCTTACTATCATGCATGAATATAGAATTTCGAATTCGAGCTTTCTTGGATGTGGCACCTCCAAGTATTTCTCTACGAAGAATTAATGGGTTCGACAGAGAATTAAACGAACATATGGTTTTGAGATTTAATTAACGTTGGTGCCTAGCTAACAATTTGGCAGTGGAATTAGCTGCAACTTAGCTCCAATATAATTATTAAGGTTATTGTACAGCCTATAATACCCTAAATATTGTACGCGATCATAATGAGATTAAATTGAGGTTCCTCATACGTACGTATCACATCGATCAACACCAATAATGTGAGAAAAGTAATATAGAATTAATCTAGTCTGTTTTCTTTTTGTAGTCTGCTGTTCGATCGGCAGCTAGTGATCTGTATGGTATCTTTTGGTTTGATTAAAACTCCACCCATCCAATTAAAAAATTGAAGAAGAGAAAATAATGAGACTTAAATAATTATATGAACAGCAAGTTTATTTAATACGTACGGAAGGTTAGGTTATAAAACTCAATCAAGTGGGAGAAGGTGCTCAAAAATGATTTTTCGTTTTCTTTTTACAAAACATGTGAAAGAAATCTAATAATATATGCAATTTGATATTATTTTTGAAGAACAATGACATAAGATTAAATAACAAAGGAAATTGTGACCCTCGATGAGCTTGCAATGTTGAAACTTCTTACTCATTTCCATCATGTGAACGGGCTATAAGATATGGATTAATGCAATGACAACTCGATCGACGTTATCTTAAGATTAGAGCAAGTCCGAAGTGTATATCAGTAAAAAATTTACATGTTGTAGGGGCTGCATGCTGACATTGACTCGAGGAATCGAAGACTTTGATTTGATATTCCGACTAGTACTACAAATAGAGGACTCGCATACCGCCATTGTATCAAATCTATTTGCATAGATAAGTATAGTCTCTTCACGAAGATGAGTTACCTATACTACTCTCCACCACCACCATCTACGCCTCCACCACCATCACCTCTCCCATGTAACACTATCATGTCTCCACCACCACCACCACCACCACCACCACCATCACCTCTCCCATGTAACACTATCATGTCTCCTCCACCACCACCACCACCACCATCTACGCCTTCACCACCATCACCTCTCCCATGTAACACTATCACGTCACCACCTCCACCTTCACCAACTCTACCGGTGATCCAACCTCCAACTCCGACTGAAGCACCGCCACCCTATCCCATATCTTCTCCACCCCATACTATTACTCCGATTTTCCCACCATCCTCAAATGCTGGCCCAGCTCCAACACCATATAAGGCACCGCCGCCAAAACCAAATGATGGCCCAACTCTATCACCATATAAGGCACCGCCACCACAAGGATATTATCCGCCACCCCCACCAACCCATCCTGCTATCCCACCATCACTTGCGTCGCCACCGCCCGGAGGCCACCGAACTACTATTATCGCGGCCTGTGTCTCCTTAGGCGGTGTTTTCTTACTTGCTTTTCTCTTTGTTGGTCTCTTTTGCTTAGCGAAGAAGAGGAAGAAGCCAGTGATGGTTGTTGAAGCCCCCCCTTGTGTTGATCAGGAACACGAACAAGTCCACGAATCGATCCCAACTGGTCCCTACGATGAACACACTGTAGAGGGCGGTATTCAAGTTCATGGGATTGCTGAAGGAGGCTCTCCCACTTATCCTCCTGGCCATCACCAAAACTACTAAAGCTAAAGCTAGCTCTCATTTGTGATCGATCTGTCCGTATGTCTGTCTTCTGTCTTCTACATTTGCTTTTGCTTATTATTATTTATTTATTGTTATTATTTTTACTTGTAAGTACCTTTCATTCATGTGGAGTGGATTAAAATAAATAATGGAGCAATAGATCATGCATGCTCCATCTGCATGGGTTAAGATGTATGGCCTAGCAGACTGCAGGCCGAGTGTATATTGGAAAATCGCAAGGTTGACATCATATATGACTTTTTGTCATATCGCTTTAATTATCTCCATCGTCTCAACTTTATCAAGAACATGGGTATTCGTATCATGCACGGTTTCTTGGATCATATTAATTTGGTCGACTTTTATTGTTAAGTTGCGTAAGAAAATTTAATGCTTAATTTCATTGGAGCATTTGATTTTACGACAAAGAGTTTGGCGGAGGAAGCTCTACAGAAGTGGGATTTGTTTGACTGATTGTTGATGCATGTGAAACTATATATATATTGTTTTAGCGGTGTTGCTATCTGTCCTGCAATTTGAATTTCTTTGTGTAAAAAAGAGCGCGCACGTGACAAAGATACCTAATTAATTACCTAACGTCGTAGCTGGAGGCGGTTGTGGCAAGAATTTTACACTGAATTTATCCAAACCATAGAAGAATTAATTTGTATTATGGTCTCACACGTTTGTGACAGAATATTTGGGGTGCGCGCGCACTTACTTTTTTTTTTTTTTTTTTTTTTTTTGAGGGAGGTAGCTAGAGAACATTTTTGTTCAACCTCATGAATCGGTACTCTCAATTGATGTAACGCGAGTCATTAGAAAACACACCCAAACGTAATGGCTTAGGAACGGCCAAATTATTGGCCTACATAAATTGAATTGAACTGATCCACACCATGGCAGAAAAAAGATTTTAAAAAATTAGTGGCTAAATTACATAAATTGAGTTGAATAAGAATTCGTGTAAAATAGCTATGACCAAATGACATCAAATTCACCATGGTTTTTTTTTTTTTTTTAGCAAAATTTGCTAAGGTTTTCAATATATATTAATAAATAATCTAAGACGCTATTTACCACGAATCCACAACGCCAAAACAAAATTCTATTTAATTTGTGCACATATAAAATGAATGCCATTTCAATTCATCTCTAGTACAAGAATGTATTAAATTGAAAAAAAATCATTTATTGTACCGTGTATCCAATTAACTCTGATGGGGCCATACTTAAGCATGAAGGATCCTTATGGCCCATATATTGAGAAGTCACTAACCAGCTAAAATTTTCATTGATCAATCCATAACTAAGTTGGCCTAAGAAATTAGGAGACTACTAGTGTACCCGGCTCCGTTGGGCTGATAAGCCCCGGCTACCTCATGGCCCCTCAGCCCAAATACAGCTCAATGTACAACTAAAGTCTTACACTATAGAACCCATGAGGCTCACTTGCCGAATGGCTCGTTTGTCAAAGGGCTCGATGGCTTGTTAAAATAAACCAGGATTAACGGGTCAAGAAGAGGCCTGTCAGTCAATCCTAGCCCAAGCTTAGGATGCACTTATATTATGAAAAAACACATGCACCGCAGTCAATCTCTCACTCTCACCAAGTCAGATAACAGCTTTCTCATGCCAGAAAATTTCCCCGATATTTGTGGAATAGAATATTCACACCCTCAATTATAGGACCTCAAAAACATTATGTTCCCTTAATTGAATTCGAGCGGGGGCCCCTAAATAGTAAGACCCATTTTCCTTAATGTCAAACCTTGATTCTTATAAATCCTCAATTAAGTCTTAATTAAGGATTTCTTAACCCAAATTTAGATCTGGGTATTACACAATCCTAGTATGCAATAATTTCTTACACTTTGTCAATTTAGCTTTTTTCCTTTTAATTCTGACTTAATCATTAGAGGTAGTTCTGTCAGATTTTCGGTGAACCTCTCTTACTGTTTGTTCTATTTGCAACCTTCTTATAGTGCTTGGCGTCGGATCATTATATCAACAAGTTCAATCCACTTCATTAACAAACTAAATTGTGAAATCGACTTATAATTCATTTCAGCACAATCCGAAATCAAATTAGTTCCAAAATAAAAAGTGAATGTACAACTTGTAGCCAGTTACTACCACCAACAACGAGCGTTATTATTGGGCTGCAGAGACGGCACTCTCTATGAATTTAAGCCTGATGTAGCTATTTAGTGGTCTGACACCAGAGAATAAGGCATAACGGCCCAATAATATCTTATCTTAAAGATTAAATCACGGGCTTTAGGGCTTAACACGGATTCCTTATGATTGTTGGAATTCTCTCTTAAAGTGGAAATCAATGAGCTTCTCCTCAAAGAATCCATTATGTGGAAAAATAAATCTCGAGAGTCTTGGCCTACTTGTAACGATCTGAATACCTAATTTTTTTCATGCTTCTACTTTGATTCAGCGAAGACGTAATTCCATTGACTTCTTGAAAACATCTTCGAGTGCTTGGATCTCGGATAGAGCTTCTATTAGTGGCTGTTTCACTTCTCACTTTTCCTCCTTATTCACATCCTCTCAACCTATGCTAAATGATGATCTTTCGCATTTATTCGATAACTGTATTTCTCAAGATGATAATATCTCCTTGTGTGCTTTTCCCTCTGAGCAGGAAATTTTTACTGCCCTTTCCAGTTTAGGTTCTACTAAAGCTCCAGGGCCGGATGGTTTTACAGCTCTATTCTATCAAAAATATTGGGAGACGTTCAAGGAATTAGTACTTGGGAGTGTTTGAGATTTTTTCAATCGAAATTATCTTTGAAGGAAGGTGCCAAAAAAAAGTGGTGCCCAATCCGTTGACCACTTTCGGCCAATTAGTCTCTGCAACATCATTTACAAGATCATCTCCTAGATTTTGGCCAACAGGTTCAAACTACACCTTCATCACATAATATCTCCTTATCAATATGTTTTTGTCCCCTCTAGGAATATTCAAGATAATTCTACTTTAGCTTATGAATTGCTTCATACTCTTAGAAATAAGAAAGGAATGGGTGGTTTTATGGTTGTCAAGATTGACATGGAGAAAGCCTTTGATCGTATGGAATGACCTTTTCTATTTTCTATCATGCATCAACTTGGGTTTAGTCCAATTTGGATAAATTGGATTAGGATCTGTATTTCTACACCATCCTTCAGCATTTTGATTAATGGTAGTCCCTTTGGTCATTTCACTCCCGAGTGTAGTCTTCGACAAGATGATCCTTTATCCCCCTTTTTATTTATCCTGGGATTTGAAGCTATATCTAGAATATTACTCAAGCAAGAATCTTTGGGCCTCTTGAGGGGAATTGCTATTTTCAAGAATAATCAACCTATCACACATCTTCTGTTTGCAGATGATCTTATTATTTTTGCGAAAGCCACTTCAAATGAAGCTACTGTCATAAAGGAGTGTTTAACTGATTATTGTCAATGGTCATGACAAGCAGTGAATATCTCTAAATCTACTATTCTGTTCAGTAAGAATACAACTGCTTCTACTATCAACAGCATTCATAACATTCTACCCTACAAAGCTTCTTCCTCAGCTCCTTTTTATCTGGGTCTCCCTTTCATCATTGACAAATCCAAGAAAGAGGTTTTTCAACCTCTTGTGGACAAAATTATGCAAAAGATCACTGGATGGAAAGCTAAAACTCTATCTCAAGCTAGTCAGACTGTTCTTCTGAAGGCTACTGCATCTGCTATTTCCGCATACACTATGAGTACAATACTTCTTCCTGAGTCTATTTGCATTAATCTGGATAAGGTATTCAAAGATTTCTGGTGGGGTTTTCCAACAAATAAAGCTAAGAATCTCTCATTTAAATCTTGGTTGTCTTTATGCATACTCAAATCTCATGATGGTTTAGGACTTCGATCTATGAAAGCTATGAATCTAGCCCTTATTACTAAACTTGGTTGGAAGTTCTTATCTCATCATAATAGTCTTTGGGTGCATCAATTTCGGGCCAAATATATTAGATATGTGGATTTCTTCTCCACTTCTTTTACGGGAAATGCTTCTATGGTATGAAAAGATATTTTAAAGAGTAAGTCTTTGCTTCTCTCTAATGCCTGTCTTCAGGTCTCAAAATTCTCTGCCCTTCCAATTTGGTCCACATCTTGGATTCCATCTCTCCCTTTCTTCAAGCCTCAACCAAAACATCCAACCAATCATTCACTACCATCTATGTTAATATCGGATCTAATCCATCCACTATCTCTGAAGTGGTGAACTTTTCTTCTGGATTCATTATTTGATGAGCCTTCTGTTAAAGCAATTATGGATATTAAAATCCTAGGGAATCCCACCCCATCATATATTTGGACCCTTTCGCCCTCGGGGAAGTTCACCTCCAATTCAGCCTATCTAGTTATCATAAATCATCATTTACCTGTTCTTTCTGCTCATCGGTTGTCTTTTTGGAAAGATCTCTGAAAGCTACAGTTAAATGACAAATTAAAAATGTTCATCTGGAAGATTGCTTGGAATATTTTACCTACCAGTGAGCGTCTATAGGCTTTCCCTTCTTTCTACATTCCGAAGCTGTGTCCTCTCTGTCAAGGTGCTGAAGACTCCCTCCATCATCTATTCTTTAGATGTGATGTTTCCCGAATAGTTTGGAGGAATTCACTGTGGCCCCTTGACTCTCTCTTTTCCCACCATGATGGATTGGATCAATTTAATTATATCTCTAGGTTATTATATGGGAATTCAGAGACACGATTTCCATCATTTCCAAATTTTTGCAGCAGTGCTATATGATCTATTATGGTTCTACAGAAACAAAGCTTACCATGATGGTTTCCTCTTTGATGCTTTGTTTATCTCGGCACATATCAACAGGATTACTAATGAACATTATCAAGCTTGGTCCCAGAAAATCATTCCAACTACCAAATGGAAACCTCCTCCAATATCTTGGTTTACGATCAATTTTGATACGGCAATTAGAAATTCCTATTATGTTCAGGCTGCAGTCTGCCGTGATCATCAAGGCCATATCCTCCACATTTTATCTGAGATAAACCCCCTGCAGTCCAAATATAGAGGAAGCTATTGCTATAAGACTAGTTTTCACTCTAGCTTCTTTTTTAAAGCTTTCTAAAGTCATCTTTGAACTCCCAAGTGATTATCTCGGCGTTGAACACTCCAGATATCATACAAGACTGGCGCATTTATTCCCTTATTAACAACATTATTGATTCCATCCCGACTAGCCTTAATTGAAAAGCTCGAAAAATCAATAAAAATGCAAACTTTTATGCTCACTTTATAACACATTGTGCCACAATTAGAATTTTTTTTAGCAGCATTCCCATCTTTTCTCCCTCTTTTCTTATTTATGATGTCATTAGTTATAATTCTTAGGCTTGTTTAGATGTAGATTTCAGTACCCACCAAAAAAAAAAAAAAAAATCACGAGCTTTGAGCAACAAAATCACCCTACAAAGCAGGCTACATGACTCCACCATGTACAAGTGCACCAATCCGATACTTCCATGTTCCGGCCCATTGCGTATTACTATTTTGTATCGGGCATAAAGTTCTACAGAAGATTGCCATGATTGCCATAAAACACAGGAGTCAGGAGATAATAGAGGAGAGAATAATAGGATTCTTTTTTTTTTTTTGTAATAAGAATAATAGGATTCATGATCATCTAGATAATTCTAGAAGGATTTGACTTCCTTTAATGAAGGAGAATGAGAGATATACTTCAAAGAAAAAGAATGTTGTTAGTTAGGCGTTTTTTTTTTTTAATAAATTAACGTAGTAGTTTATATGATACTTGGTCCTTAAATAATTTGTTAAATTTTATTGTTAAATTTTTTCATTATTAAAATACTGACACATGAATTTATAAAAAAATTGTAGTAAAAGCTATAATACTATGAATATTTTTCAAAGAGAAATAACATCGATCATTTGGTGAACAAAATTGTATTGCTTAACTCAAATAATTTAGTCAATCGAACATTGATACATCCATTTGGAGGGATTACTCTTGTTACATTTTTGCGGCTTGTTCTCAAAAGCTTTCCCGTATTGATACATAGGTTGGTGAAGCCAAAGTAACGCATCTCATTGTTCAATTTGCTCTTCATTTCAGTTGTTCTTCCATTCAATTGGAAGAGATTCTCTTCTCACTACTCTTGCGATTAACAAAGGTCATTTGTTTTCAGATTGGCCTTGTGCTTCTGTGATTGCGAACATTCAAAAGAAGCTTCTTCTCTTTGAGTAGACAGCTTCTAAAGTTTCTAAAAGTGTCAACTTCCAGGTCCACTTGATTGCTAAATGTGTCATGTCCTACAATATATTTAGAAGCATTTCCAATTGTTTACCTTCGTATCAAGAGCGATGAAGATCTCCGTTTGTAATTTTGTTTTTTCGTTCCTTCTCTTTGCCTATGTTGAAAAAAAGAAACTGTGCGTTGTCGGTATAATGGATGTGTAATGGGTTAGTCCAATGGCTTAGCTATTTTATATTTTTTGCTAAAACATGCAGCTACTGAGAAGGCAAAAAATACTTTCATCCCATATGTAAAACAAAAAATGCAAAATGCATTCATGAACGCATAATTACTTTTTTCCTTTCTCTCTTTTTATAACATTTCTCTCTTGTCTCAGAGAGCACCAAAAGCTGAGAACTTGGAACATGATCATACCCACCAAGCTTCTTGTTCTTCAGAGTAATCGCGGTCCCATCTTTGTTACGTGCTTTAGTAACAGATTGCGTAACATAAAGCTAGGTCGATTAATTGGTAAATAAGCATTATTATTTATTCTTTGGTTTCCTATGGTGGAAAACTAGAAGAAAATAGTGAAACAACTTGTATGAAATGTAATTGACTGAATAATTAATTTATTAATTAATTAGCTAGCTATAAAAAGAGAAAGATTTACTAATTAATAAACATACGGTGTCTTATATATATAGGCTTCAATTCCCCCGTAACACTTCACCCCCCACCCCCCTTTCTTCCTTTTAGCAAGCCCCTTTATTGAGGCTACTCTTGTCCAATAGGTCAATCCTCAATATATAATTTTGTCTAAGCTGGAAAAGTTCATTGCCCAGCTATTGGTGTTTATCTTACTTAAAGCTAGGGCGTACTTTTGGAATAAAACAAACAACCAGTCCTGGATATAAGACAAAAGTAACTGGTTAATTGCATGCTCAGGAAAAGATCGATGAGATCATGGTCGTCATCTTAAATTTCCTATCAACTTTTCTAGCGCAAACAACAAATTAATAATACCAAGAAATTAAACGACTGCAATGCGAGTTGGCCGGGCTAGCACCTTGCAGAAAAAAAAGACCCTTGGAATCTTGAATTGTTGTTAGCCCCTACATCATACTGCATGGTCCAAAAAAAAAAAAAAAAAAAAAAATAAGAATCCATCTCGAACGAAATCACCTTCTCGAAATTGTAGGTGATCTTTGTCCGATAGTATTTGGCACTACAAAACATAAGAACTATACCGGCGTTCATTTGTCGGCGTTTATATTAAAATACTGACACTTATTTATATTACCGACATCATTTTTTTCGGTGCATCTTGCACAAGCATCAGGAAAAAAGTAGTGTCGGCATAGGTATTTTTTTGTAGTGGACTAAATAAACAAAATTTCAAAATTTTTACAATATTCAGCCACCTTTGACTACTATTGCCTTCCTCCGATCCATATATTACAAATATGGACCTACGTACGCTAGCATTGTCACCTCTTGTCCTCTTTCACAAGTTCAAATAATTATCATCTAGGAGTAGGAGCACCAGTAGAGATAAAGAGAGAGGGAGAGAGAGAGAGAGAGTTTCACAAACATCATGGAAATGGAAGCTCAAGGCAACACTGCTGCCATGAAGAAAATCCTTCTCATACTGAACTGCATCCTATTATCTATCTGCAACTGCGGCGGCCTACTAATAATGAGACTTTACTTCTTCCATGGCGACAAGCGAGTGTAGCTCTCCAGCTGGCTTGAAACCGGTGGCTGACCCATTATTCTCTTACCCCTCACCGTCACATACTTTCGATGAGCTGGTGAAAGCATGAATGATAAATAGATTAAGATGGAAGATTAACTATGCTTTCATGATGTTAATATTTTCACATAGTTTGTTGATGTTCATGATGTTGCTGTTGCTACTGTTCGTTAATTATTCCTTCTAAAAAATTGTAATTGTTTTGCATTATTGGTATAGCTAATTATTAGTATTTCATTAATTAGCAAGTAAAACTAATTACCTACTAAGAGATACCGCCCACGTGTTGTAGTCTTTTTTTTTTCTTTTTTCTTTTTTAATTGAATAAGAAAAAAGATTACAAGGAAGATTCTAATTACTATTTTTTATTCGAAAAGAAAAAATAGTGGGAATCTTAAAACCAAAAATGGGGTGGGCTCTCCAATAACAGCTACAAAACGAAAATAAACAGTGCAAAAATATAAATACAAAGTAAAAAATAGGTCAAACAAATGACTCAGTCTTCTCAAAAGGTCGCATGAAGTGGTTTTAGAAGCAAAAGGGATACAAATTACTGAACCCCCGGCCCACTAAGTAACTGCAATAATCACCAAATAGAGACTGAAGTAGTAAATACACTGATTAAGTTTGAAACAAGAACCGAAGGAAAGAGAGGTACCATCACAAATATCGGATCAAAAGTCTCAACAACAAAATCAAACCACATACGAATAAAGAGACAATAACCCAAAATAAACAATAGAAATACAAGAAAAAATACAAAAAATTCAGTAAACAGCAACAGCAACAGCAACGGGGATAAAGCGAAAGGAGCACACCTTTTTCTTATTTATTTTAAATACCTTGTTGTATTCTATACTAGTAGCATTGCATTTTCTTTCTTTGGAAAGAGAAAGTTTAGCAAGATATTTAAAATAAATAAGAAAAAACTTTTGTATGGGTCCCCGAGTTTTATCAAATCAAATCAATCCTTAAGATTTAATTTATTATAAAATCACTCCCTTTGTCCCAATTCTGCTTACTTTTCTATAGAATGTTACGTACGTCATATTCAATAGTTTTGCACCCGTATTATATATATTGCACAATCAACTTCACCACTTCAGACACAAACCATGATGGATCGCCACGTCAATTACACCATTAAAAAATCAATGTCATAAAATGCCACCTCATTAAAAATGCCTTGTAAACAAATCACTAAATCTTGTGTAAAAAATAGTGGATCGATCGACCCTCTTCGATCTCCCCGTACGACGAGAAGTGGTACAAGAACTTATCCTGAAAACATTCATTCTTATCAATTTTAGTTTTTGAGTGAATTGTAATTGTTGGCCACATGTAACGACCCATATGCCATGCACCCTTAATATCTCTGTACAAATGCAAATGTTTTTAGGACATCCGAGTCCCTGTCTGAACAACATATTTAAATAAACATAAAACTTTTCAGCCATATGATCTGAGAACAATCTATTTTTATTATTTTCTCTGATCAAAGCCATTAATTTTCTTACTATCATGCATGAATATAGAATTTCGAATTCGAGCTTTCTTGGATGTGGCACCTCCAAGTATTTCTCTACGAAGAATTAATGGGGTTCGACAGAGAATTAAACGAACATATGGTTTTGAGATTTAATTAACGTTGGTGCCTAGCTAACAATTTGGCAGTGGAATTAGCTGCAACTTAGCTCCATATAATTATTAAGGTTATTGTACAGCCTATAATACCCTAAATATTGTACGCGATCATAATGAGATTAAATTGAGGTTCCTCATACGTACGTATCACATCGATCAACACCAATAATGTGAGAAAAGTAATATAGAATTAATCTAGTCTGTTTTCTTTTTGTAGTCTGCTGTTCGATCGGCAGCTAGTGATCTGTATGGTATCTTTTGGTTTGATTAAAACTCCACCCATCCAATTAAAAAATTGAAGAAGAGAAAATAATGAGACTTATAAATTATAATGAACAGCAAGTTATTTAATACGTACGGAAGGTTAGGTTATAAAACTCAATCAAGTGGGAGAAGGTGCTCAAAAATGATTTTTCGTTTTCTTTTACAAAAACATGTGAAAGAAATCTAATAATATATGCAATTTGATATTATTTTTGAAGAACAATGACATAAGATTAATAAACAAAGGAAATTGTGACCCTCGATGAGCTTGCAATGTTGAAACTTCTTACTCATTTCCATCATGTGAACTGGTATAAGATTGATAAACAAATTAAAGGGCTTCAAAAGGCCATCTTTTTTTTTTGGGGGGGGAGGGGCGCATGCATATAAAGTCATTTAATTTTTAATGCAATGACTCGATCGACGTTATCTTAAGATTAGAGCAAGTCCGAAGTGTATATGAGTAAAAAATTTACATGTTGCAGGGGCTGCATGCTGACATTGACTCGAGGAATTAATCGAAGACTTTGATTTGATACTTTAACTAGTACTACAAATAGAGGACTCGCATACCTCCATTTTATCAAATCTATTTGCATAGATAAGTATAGTCTCTTCACGAAGATGAGCTACCCATACTACTCTCCACCACCACCATCTACACCTCCACCACCATCACCTCTCCCAAGTAACACTATCACATCTCCACCTCCACCACCACCACCTCCGCCTCATCACCACCACCATGCCCATCCCAAGCCACCACCACCATCACCTAAACCTGCATCTGCGCCGCATCACCAGCACCCCCATGCCATGCCTCCACCACCAGACCACCACAATGGCTACTCGCAGCCTCCATGCCCACCTTCACCAACTCCACCGGTGATCCAACCTCCAACTCCGACTGAAGCATCGCCACCCTATCCCATAACTCCTCCACCCCATGCTATCACTCCAGTTTCCTCACCATCCTCACACCCTAATGCACCACCACCGCATAATGTGCCACCGCCGCCAAAATCAAATGATGGTCCAGCTCCAACACCATATAAGGCACCACCACCAAAACCAAATGATGGCTCAACTCTGCCACCATATAAGGCACCGCCGCCAAAACAAAATGATGGTCCAGCTCCATCACCATATAAGGCACGGCCATCGAAACCAAATGCTGGCCCAGCTCCAACACCATATAAGGCACCGCCGTCAAAACCAAATGATGGCCCAGCTCTATCACCATATAAGGCACCGCCACCACGAGGACATTACCAGCCACCCCCACCAACCCATCCTGGCGATTATCCGTCGCCAGTTTATAGGCCTCCCCCTCCTTTTAAAGCTATCCCACCATCATTTGAACTAGCGTCGCCACCGCCTGGAGGCCACCGAACTACTATTATCGCGGCATGTGTCTCCTTAGGCGGTGCTTTCTTCCTTGCTTTCCTCTTTGTTGGTCTCTTCTGCTTAGCGAAGAAGAGGAAGAAGCCAGTGATGGTTCTTGAAGCCCCCCCTTGTGTTGATCAAGAACACGAACAAGTCCATGAATCGATCCCAATCGGTCCCTACGGTGAACACACTGTAGAGGGTAGTATTCAAGTTCATGGGATTGCTGGAGGAGGCTCTCCCACTTATCCTCCTGGCCATCACCAAAACTACTAAAGCTAAAGCCAGCTCTCATCTGTGATCGATCTATTTGTACGTATGTCTTCTGTCTTCTGCATTTGCTTTTGCTTATTATTATTTATTTATTGTTATTATTTTTACTTGTACGTACCTTTCATTCATGTGGAGTGAATTAAAATAAATAATGGAGCAATAGATCAAGCATGCTCCATCTGCATGGATTAACATGTATGGCCTAGCAGACTGCAGGCCTAGTGTATATTGGAAAATCGCAAGGTTGACATCAAATATGACTTTTTGTCATATAGTTATAATTATCTCCATCGTCTCAAATTTGGTCGACTTTTATTGTTTCTACAGAAGTGGGATTTGTTTGACTGATTGTCGATGCATGTGAAACTATATATATATATATATTATTTTAGAGGTGTTGTTATCTGTCCCGCAATTATGTGATTCGGTGAGGCAACTTGAATTTCTTTGTGGAAAAAAGAGCGCGCACGTGACAAAGATACCTAATTAATTATCTAAGAGCATTTTCAATAGTTTATTTAAATAGACACTATTAGATAAAATTAATTAATATTTATACTTTTTGTGATTTAACAGTGTAGCTAAAAAATAACTAAAATACCTACGGTAAATAGCAATTTGGTGCTATTCACCGTAGCACGTTATAGGAATAAAATATTCACCCCAAATGATTTTTTTTTTTTTTCTCTCCCCTCTCTCTCTCCCTTCACCGAAGACCATCTCACCCCTTTGCTCTCTTGCTTTGTTCCAATACAAGCGCCTGCTCCTCCCGAAATACCATTCGCACATGGCCAGATCTGGCTACCTCATCCATTCTATTCTTATCTTTATTTATCCCCATAATAGCATTTGGCGTAAAATGAGAGGCAGCTGTCTCGGGGTATTTGGCTTCTCTGGAAGGAGGAAGTCCCCACCTCCACAACAAGCTTTGGTTCATGGGTTGCTGAAAAAAAAAAAAAAAATGCAAAAAGTTCTTAAACAACGTGACCTCTTTTTCTTCTTCTTTGAGTGAAGCTTTGATTTTCGCCACTCTGTGCATCTGGATTTTTTTTTTTTTTTTGTAAGTCTGTATCTGGGTTTTGATTGTTGAATACACTGCATCTTTTCCACTTGTTGTTCCCGGGTTTTCCCCCCTTTGATTAGAAGAAAAAAAAAAAAAAAGAATACACTGCATCTGGGTTTTTCTTCTACAAATACACTGCATCTGTAGAAGACGAATTCGGAATTTTTGTTGAATTGGTTCGAATCTTTCGTGGGTTTTAATTGTTGTGCGAAATTGCATTTGGGTTTGCGGTGGAAGACTGCTGCGATGAGGGGCTGGTAGCGTGCAGTGAGAGGGGGAGGGGGTGGGGGCCGGGAGAGAGACCGAAGGCTAGAGAGAGAAAAAAAAAATAAATAGAAATTAAGAAATAATATTTAAAGGAAATAAAGAGCGGAATAAAAAGTTCGATGAAATATGCATAAAAAAAAAATAAAGCAATAGTTAAAGTAGAGAATTGTTATTTTTCATTAGCTATTTTACACAACACTGAAATGACGTCGTAACTGGAGGCTAGGTTGCGGCAAGAATTTCACAATGAATTTATCCAAACCCAAGAAGAATTAAGAAGAATTAATTTGTATTATGGTCTCACACGTTTGTGACAGAATATTCGGGGTGCGCACATTTTTTTTGGGGGGGAGGGATTCAACCTCATGAATTGGTACTCTCAAATTGATGTAACTCGAATCATTAGAAAACACACCCAAACGTAATGGCTTAGCAACGGCCAAATTATTGGCCTACATAAATTGAATTGAACTGATCCACACCATGGCAGAAAAAAGATTTAAAAAAATTAGGGGCTAAATTACATAAATTGAGTTGAACAAGAATTCGTGTAAAATAGCTATGACCAAATTGACATCAAATTCGCTATGGTTTTTTTTTTTTAGCAAAATTTGCTATGGTTTTCAATATATATTAATAAATAATCTAAGACGCTGTTTACCACAAATCCACAACGCCAAAACAAAATTCTATTTAATTTGTTCACATATAAAATGAAAGCCATTTCAATTCATCTCTAGTACAAGAATGTATTAAATTGAAAAAAATCATTTTATGGTGTACCCAATTAACTCTGATGTGGCCATACTTAAGCATGAAGGACCCTTATGGCTCATATATTGAGAAGTCACTAACCAGCTAGAATTTTTATTGACCAATTCATAGTTAAATTGGCCCAAGAAATTGGGAGACTACTAGTGTACCCATCCCTGCTGGGCTCATAAGCCCCGTCTACCTCATGGCCCCTCAACCCAAATACAATGTACAACTAAAGTCTTACACCATAGAACCCATGAGGCTCACTTGCTGAATGGCTCGTTTGTCAAAGGGTTCGTCTGTCAAAGGGCTCAATGGCTTATTAGAATAAACCAGGATCAACGGGTCAAAAAGAGGCCCATCTGTCAATCCTAGCCCAAGCTTAGGATGCACCTATATTCTGAAAAAATACGCTGCAGCCGATCTCCCACTTTCACCAAGTCAGATAACAGCTTTCTCATGCCAGAAAATTCCCTCTATATTTGTGAAATAGAATATTTACACCCTCAATTACATGACCTCAAAAACATTATGTTCCGTTAATTGAATTCGAGTGGGGGCCCCTAAATAGTAAGACCCATTTTCCTTAATTCACGTCAAACCTTGATTCTTATAAATCCTCAATTAAGTCTTAATTAAGAATTTCTTAACCCTAATTTAGATCGGGATATTACATAATCCTAGTATACAATCATTTCTTACGTTTTCACTCTGTCAATTTACTTTTTTTTCCTATCAATTTTGACATAATCATTAGAGGTGGTTCTGTCAAATTTTTGATAAACCTCTCTCACTGTTTGTTCTATTTGCAACCTTCTTTTAGTGCTTGGCGTTGGATCACAATATCAACAAATTCAATCCACTTCATTAACAAATTAAATTGTGAAATCGACTTACGATTCATTTCAGCACAATCCGAAATCAAATTAGTTCTAAAATGAAAAGTGAATGTAAAGCTTGTAGCCAGTTGCTACCACCAACAACGAACGTTATTATTGGGCTGCAAAGACGATACTCTCTATGAATTTAGGCCTGATGTAGCTATTTAGTGGTCTGACACCAAAGAATAAGGCATAACGGCCCAATAATATCTTATCTTAAAGATTAAATCATAGGCTTTGAGCTACAAAATCGCCCTACAAAGTAGGCTACATGACTCCACCATGTACCGCTGCACCAATCCGATACTTTCATGTACCGGCCCATTGCATATTACTATTTTGTACCGGGCATAAAGTTTTACAGAAGATTGCCATAAAACACAAGAGTCAGGAGATAATAGAGAAGAGAATAAACGATTCTTTTTTTTTTTTCTTTTTTGTAATAAGAATAATAAGATTCATGATCAACTAGATAACGACATATTCTAGAAGGATTTGACTTCCTTTAATGAAGGAGAATGAGAGATACTTCAAAGAAAAAGAATGTTGTTAGTTAGGCGTTTTATATATATATATATATATATAAATTAACGTAGTAGTTTATATAATACTTAGTCCTTAAATAATTTGTTAAATTTTATTGTTAAATTTTTTCGTTATTAAAATACTGACACAATTTGTAAAGTAAACAAAACTGTATTGCTTAACTCAAATAATTTAGTCAATCGAACATCAATACATCCATTTGGTGGGATTACTCCGGTTACATTTTTGCAGCTTGTTCTCAAAAGCTTCTCCTTGTTGATGCATAGGTTGGTGAAGCCGAAGTAGCACATCTCACTGTTCAATTTGCTCTTCAATTCGGTTATTCTTCCATTCAGATGGAAGAGATTCTCTTCTCACTATTCTTACGATTAACAAAGGTCATTTGTTCTCAGATTGGCCATATATCTCTGTGATTGCAGACATTCAAAAGAAGCTTTTCTCTTTGAGAAGTAGACGGCTTCTAAAGTTTTTAAAAGTGTCAACTTTAAGGCACACTTGATTGTTAAATGTGTCATGTCCTACAATATATTTAGAAGCAGTTTCAATTATTTACCTTCGTATCAAAAGCGATGAAAATTTTCGTTTGTAATTTTATTTTTTCGTTCCCTCTCTTCGTTATATTGAAAAAAGAAAAAGGAAAAGAAACTGTGCGTTGTCAGTAGGAGTGTACAAGCGGGGCGGTTATTAACCGCTTATAACCGGATAACCGGAAATAACCGGATAACCGGAC
>FXXK01000019.1:897895-920894 GCA_900184695.1 Betula pendula | reverse complement strand
CCCTAGTTGTCAGTATTATAGATGTGTACGTAATGGGTTAGTCCAATGGCTTATATAGCTCTTTTATATATTTAGCTAAAACAGCTAATGAGAAGACAAAAAACACTTTCATCCCATATGTAAAACAAAAAATGCAAAATGCATTAATGAACGCATAATTACTTTATTCCTTTCTCTCTTTTTTTTTTACATTTCTTTCTTATCTCAGAGAGCACCAAAAGCTGAGAACTTGGAACATGATCATACCCACCAAGCTTCTTCTTCTTCAGAGTAATCGGGGTCCCATCTTTGTTACGTGCTATAGTAACAGATTGCGTAACATGAAGCTAGGTCGATTAATTGGTAAAGAAGCATTATTATTTATTCTTTGGTTTCCTATGGTGGAAAACTAGAAGAAAATAGTGAATAACTTGTACGAAATATAATTGACTGAATGATTAGTTTTTTCTAATACAAAAAAAAAGGATTGGAGGGGGAGGACCCCCCCCCCCCCCCCCTTCTTTCTACCTTTTAGCAAAGCCCCTTTATTGAGGCTACGTACTCTTGTCCATCTGCATGGGTTAAGATGTATGGCCTAGCAGACTGCAGGCCTAGTGTATATTGGAAAATCGCAAGGTTGACATCAAATATGACTTTTTGTCATATAGCTTTAATTATCTCCATCGTCTCAAATTTATCGAGAACATGGGTATTCGTATCATGCACGCTTTCTTGGATCAATATTAATTTGGTCGACTTTTATTGTTAAGTTGCGTAAGAAAATTTAATGCTGGACAAAAATTTCTTATAAACTGATTTGTAGAAAATTCTTATAAATTAGCTTGTAAAAGTGACATGTGTCATTTAAATATGTAAAAATCACATGTTTTATTATTAATACTATTAAATTTCAGATGTTTTATCATTAATACTATTAAATTAGCATATAAAAAGTACATGTTAATAATAAAACATGTGCTTCTCACATGCTTAAAAGACACATGTCACTTTTACAAGCTGGTTTGTAGAAATTTCCTACAAATCAATTTATAGAAAATTTTTGTCCTTTAATGCTTAATTTCATTGGAGCATTTGATTTTTACGACAAAGAGTTTGGCGGAAGGAAGCTCTACAGAAGTGGGATTTGTTTGACTGATTGTTGATGCATGTGAAACTATATATATATATTATTTTAGATGTGTTGCTATCTGTCCCGCAATTTGAATTTCTTTGTGGAAAAAAGAGCGCGCACGTGACAAAGATACCTAATTAATTACCTAACGTCGTAACTGGAGGCTAGGTTGTGGCAAGAATTTCACAATGAATCTATCCAAACCATAGAAGAAAATTAATTTGTATTATGGTCTCACACGTTTTTGACAGAATTTTCGGGGTGCGCACATTTTTTTTTTTTTTTTTTGAGGGAGGTAGAGAACATTTTTATTCAACCTCATGAATTGGTACTCTGATCAATTGATGTAACGCGAGTCATTAGAAAACACACCCAAACGTAATGGCTTAGCAACGGCCAAATTATTGGCCTACATAAATTGAATTGAACTGATCCACACCATGGCAGAAAAAAGATTTTAAAAAATTAGTGGCTAAATTACATAAATTGAGTTGAAAAAGAATTCATGTAAAATAGCTGAGAACCGGTTTGTAGCTATTGACTATAAACCGGTCTAATAAAATGACAAGTGTCTCTAAACATGTGACTCTCACATGTGAGTTTTAACGAATTTTAACGGTGTTAACTCTCATTCTCTTTCTAATATTTCTTCTTCTCTTAACATAATCTTATTCTCTCAAATCAGCCGTATTGATACATATGAACAATTTTTTTTTCTTTTTTTTAAGGGAATTTCAAAAATTAAAATACTTGAAAACAATAAAAATTAAAATCTTCTTTTTTCTTCTGCATTATGAGCACTGTCATGCACACAACCTACCAGTCGTTTTCAAGTAGATTTATCATTTCAAATAGAGAAAAAGAAGATTTTTATTTTTATTTATTGTTCAATTTTTTATTACGGCAGTGCTCATAATGCAAAAGAAGAAATAAAATTTTCATTTATATAGTTTTCAAGTATTTAAATTTTTTTAGATTCCCTAAAAAAGGGAAAAAAATGTTAGAAAAAAAAAAAACATTAGAAAGAGAATGAGAGTTAACGGAGTTAACACCGTTAAAGTTCATTAACACATGTGAGAGGCACATGTTTGGAGACACATATCATTTTATTAAACTAGTTTGTAGCCAATAGGTTGTAGCTAATTTCTGTCCCTTGGCCCAACATCCCAAGCTTCAAAGAGGTAAGAAATGTTCTTAAAACTTTTGGTTTTATTTCATAAACACAAATGCATGATCATTAGGGATATTAGTTTACATGATTTAATTAGGATTAATTAAAAAAAAAAAAAGAAAGGGTCTATAAATTTCGACCAAGAGAAACTTTGTTTTTAAAACTAAAAATTTTGACCGAAAGCTTTCATATCTTGATTGAAATTGATTTTTTTTTTTTAATGATATAATACATGAAAATTAACTTAGATTTAATATAGAATTAGAAAAAAAAAAATTGTTTCCATAGAAATATTTATACATGAAATTTCGACCAAGAAGGATTTTGTTTTTTGTTTTTTTTTAAGAAAAAAAAATTGAATTTTATAAACTCGATTTAAAGTTAAACATGAGCTTCCCATGAACTAAATATAGATTTAATCGACTTAGTAGAAAGAATTATAAGTTTCTTTAGACATAAGAGCATCTTTAGTAAACTTTCTATTCTTGAGCTAAAATTTGGTTCAAAAACTCACATTTTTTAGTTTAACTAATCATTTTTCAAAACACTCTACAACAAACTCTCTAAATCTCTCTCTATGCTATTTAAATGTAATTTTTTATTTTTAAATTTAAATATAACTATCAGTCTTTCGTTTTTTGTTTTTTTGTTTTTATCAGTTTTGACCCACCACTTAACTAAATATCTCTATTCCTCTCTCTCTCTCTCTTTCTCTACAACCATGGCTGAGATCCCATTAACCCAGTCTGTACAAGGCCAAAAACCCATCTGTCAATCCAACAACAGGAAATGCACTAAAGGCCAAAAGTAGAACCTCCTCCCTCCTTCATCGATCCAACAACATAAAGGCATTGAAGGACAAAAACCCATCTGTGAATGAAGCAAAAGCAGCAATCTTTTGAGCAAGATTTGTTGGAAATGTAAGAGAAGATGCAGGTGAAGCTCGAGAAGGAGAAGACTAAGAAGAGAAAAAAAAAAATTATTATTAAACCCAATAGCGAAAGTAATCACCAAATTTGGAGTGAGATTTTGACAAGAACTAAATTAAAGAAACTTCAGAGAGCTTGCTGGATATTGTTTTTGGGGCTTTTTCTCTAAAATTTAGCTAAACTTTTATTATAAAGAGATTGTTGAGGATGCTCTAAAAAGTATAGAATTTTGGGCCAACCGTAAGTTGGGCTAAATTTGGGTTACCTTTTATGAGTTTAAGCCTAGAACTACTTAGTAGGCCGAATAGATGATCCAACTAGACATGATGTTTGATTGACTTTTAGAAAACCCAATAAAGGGTAACCCAAATTTAGCCCAACTAGTCTTAGCCCAAAACCGAACTACATCGGGGAAACTAAATTATTCCTATTTTTAGTAGGGGACACTCCATTTACTCGCTTCAAATTGATACTCAATTTAAAAATTTACAATCAATCCCTTCTAATTATCCAACGCTTTCGGTTTGCCCCTCAACATTAGCATTTTCTATTAACTATGAAGGAAAATGTGTTATATGACCTACATGCGACTAAAATTGTCCATTATACCCTTATTATATGTGTGAAAATATAATTATGCCCCTTAAATTTTAAATATATATATATGAAGCCTCTCCTGACCACTATGGCCACAAGAATTTACTAGTTCGATCATCAAATTTACAAATATAACAAAAGTAAAAGAAATTCACTTGAGCAATTACCATCAAGCCCACTCATTCACAAACACAACAAAGCAATATATATATATAGCTTTTTTTTTCTTAATTATATATATATATATAGCTTAATTAGCCGTTAAGCTTATTTTCTTTAGAAAAAAGCCAACCGCACTTGAAAAGCAAAAAGTATCAATCACACTCTACTTTTGGCCCTTTGAACTCCTGTAAAGAGAACAATGTTGTGGCCTGTGAGGCTTTACAGAAAAAAGAATGAAAGTGGACTAGCAGTTCTCAAGAGCCGACAAATGTTTGTCTCTCTATCTCAAATTGGATGGTTCAGAAAGTTTTCCTTTCATTAGGAAATTGTACGCAAAATACAAGTTGCGAACAAGGGACCAAATCAATAGCAACCATCTTGAAGACTCAGGTCTCTTCTCTTGACTTTCACAAAAATATACTCTAAAACCTTCATTTCTATTTGACCTGAACCGAAGAAAATTCTCCTGAAAGTTTACAACTAGCAAAAACCAATATATATAAGAAAATATAATAATTTAAATGACCAACTCTTACCTTACAGCTGAGTTCTGGTTCTCTGATTCCGACAACGGTTATGGTTTTGGCCGGTTTTTGTCAATGAGAGATCTCAAGGACACATCTAAGGGCTACTTGGTGGGTGATGCTGTGTTCATTGAATGCAAAATTGATGTCATATCGATAGTTAAGGATTTCTCCTCAAATTAATATTATGTTTATGTTGGGAGGAACATAAGGCTCAATTTGTTAATGGTTTTTAGAGTTTTATTATTATTATTATTTGTTGGAAAATTTGTTACGATGTGACATGAAGATTAAATAATTTTGAGTTTTTTTTTTTTGTCAATATTTTTGTTTTAAAAACAAAAAAGGAAAAAGAAAATAAAAAAGCGTTAACAAACAAAATCTGAAATTTATGAATAATATTTGTCATCTCAATTTTCTTTTCTTTCAAAGGATAAGTAAAGTTTTTATAGGATATAAATCCTATTTGTATGTGCTCAAAGTTTAATTTTGTTCAATCCGTTCACTGGGTAGGCATATATAGCCAGCCGGTACTATTTGCTATGTGGCATACTTTCATGGACTTGCGTCTAATAATATGTCGCCCGCCTAACTTGATCAACTTTATAGTGAGTAATGTTAAATAAAAGATTTAGGTTTTTTTTTTTTTTTGTATCTTTTTAAAATTGATATGTTTTTTAAAATTATTATTAAATCAAAATTTAATAATAATTTATTACAAATTTAATGATAATTTTAAAAATTACTATTGAATACAAGAAAAACATAAATTTTCTTTTTAGCATTACTCTTTCATAGTGTTTTGGAATGTTTTAACATGTAATAACGTCCAAATTAACACAAGGCCTGTTGTTGAACATTAATTTACTCTTTTGCCAATTAAGTGGCCGAGGAAATAGAACTATGTAAGGGTTATCATGTATATAATGCATGTTTTTGTCTCTGTAAGTGATCAATTGTTTAATTATCCTCGTTTTTGCTAGGAAAGTACCGTTAAACACCTGAGTGATCTCCTCAGCTTTGTTACTTTTGGTTTCTTTAATGGTCTGTTTGATTGAGGGTAAAATGATTTTCGTCGAAAAATTATTATTTTAAAAAAATATTTTTCGTCAAAAATATTTTTTGGTGTTTGGTGCGTCTGAAAAATTATAAATATTTTTTATATTTTCAATCAATCATTATTGAATTATGGGACTACACATGTGATCTCATAAATTTAATAGTAAATTTACACATCTCTTTATATTAAGATGGGTGAAATGTGTAAGAGAATAAAAATAATTATTTCTCTTTTTATTTTTTGTCTTTAATTTTTTTTTTTTTGTGCACATGACAACATTTAATTGGTCTTACATTACTTTTTAAAGACGGCAAAAATTTTGTTAGGTTTTTAAACTATAGATAGGCGGAAGTATATATGTAGGATTTGTATTGGTTTATCCCTTAGTAAAGAAAATGACCTAACTCATCAATGTTGACCTACAATTCTGAGTCATAGCAAACTGATCGAGCATTGAAATTGAGCAACAATCAGTTGGATGACAAGTGGGTGGCATTACGTAATTTCTTTTGAATAATCTTGACCTAGCACTGTAAAAGACTTCACCTTCCTTCTAATAATTATGGCCTTGTACAGTATTACGCTATTCAAATTGCCAAATGCTGGTTGCCATGCCAGTCGATAGCGGATAGGTGAAAAACATTATTTAGATGTTATTTCCTGACGCGATTTACCATACGTCCTCTTCATTGGGTGCACAATGCACATGTGTTAGCTAGCTAGGTGGGCTACTTGAGAGTAAGTAATTAGCAGCTAGCCCTTTTTTTTTTTTTTTTTTCTTTTTTTTTTAAGTTTTAAATTTTTTATTCTTATATACTTGTTGTAATCCTATTTCCTACTAATTAAAATAAGGCTTTTTGGATACTTGGAAATGTAATGTGTTAGTAATGGAATGCAGTTCTTTTGGTGAAAGAATTAATAGTGAAATAATTCGAAGCTAAAAAACGTACTGGCCAAAACTTAATTAAGGCAGAGTTGGAGTTGGAGTTGGGTTGGAGCAGCGACTATAGAGAGTCTTAAAAACTAGTTAATTATTAGACAATTATAGATTATTTATTGGTACTGATATATATGCTAGATAGGTTTTTTTTTTTTTTGAAGATATGCTAGATAGATTTGTTGTTTAATATTTATGTGTATTTGACGTATATATATATGTTATATACATGACATATGTGCATGCGCTTAGTATAGATGTGAGATACGGGTCCTCAATTAAATATTAAAGTCAAAACACCCACAATTCAGTCGTCTGCCCACGTTTGATTAGGCTTTGGATTCAATTTCTGAACTTAATTATATTTTGGATATTTCCCTCTAAGAGCTATTTATGCTATATTTAGTAGAGTACTATTATACGACTGTTATATAATTAAAATGACGTGACACTAAAATTTGACCATTTGGTCAACAAGGGCTTGTAAAAAAAAAATTAAGAGTTGATTTTAACTGACATGTTATTCCAGTTGTATGATATACATATAAGAGTCTACTAAATAGCATTTTTTTTTTTTTTCTAAACATAAGGGAATTAAGTGCAAATGGAAATAACTATTACGCAGATATGACCTATTCTAGAATTACTTTAGCCTACGCGCGGGTGGTCTTAAACACTTCATTAATTAATATTGAAAAGGGTGAATTGGATTTAATCAAAGAGTTAACCCTATTCCTAATCTAAGAAAATAATATTCGAGAGCACAACAAATATTTTCTATTAAAAACATCCAACTCAAAATTAAGGTTAAGCTTTTATTCGAACAAGTTCAACTAATACACAAATCATATATACCAACTTCTAAAGTACCCAACTGGGTAGTATTGATTCTCTTAAGATCAAACTACTTGAATTTGGTCCCATATATTTCTGCTTTAACGTTCCTTTACGCGTAAGGGTCTACAAAGTATCGAATCCATATATATAGAAGTTGCAATACCTGCCTAGCTTCTTGGACTTCCGAACATCTTCTTTCTTTTCTTTTCTTTTCTTTTCTTTTTTTCCTGGATGAATGAGCATCTTCAAACTTTCTTCCCATATAATATGTTCTCTTTTGATAACTTGAAAGCTAAGACCGCCTGTACGTGCTTTTAGGTGGTTTAGATGAACCTACAAGAAAAGCTTGAAGGCGATGTTTGTCATCGGATGGGTGGTTGCGCTATCCGCATCAAGTTTTATGAGCTCCGGCGTGGACTTAAACCCTTCCACAATTAATATAATTTCAATTAAATTTTATTAATTAAGGAAGGGTTTTGGGATGAGTACCACCCTATCAAGAGTACACTGCCAATGAGTTTTTTTTCTATTCAGTACACTGCGAATGAGTTAATATTTCTAATGAGCTAATCAAGAAATTCGGATTTAAGCCTGTTGACCAACCCAATGCTCCTTCCCGAGCGTCTGTTATTGCCCCATCCCCTGAGGGATAACAATTGTACTAGTTAATTTTCCATCCAGTTAACGCTATTGTTGCTCCAGATATCTAATTTCATTTGTGATTTTCGAAGAGTTAGAAATATAAAATAATTACTGCTATAGTTTTTAAATTCAATTATATGCCCTGTTTCTATAAAATAATTTGCATCAGAAATCTGGCACAGGAAAGCTCACTGGTGTTCACCGGAAGTATAATACTTTGAAGTATGGTTATGCTGCAAAAACTGATCCTGCTAACTTTCTATTGGGAACCAGATGAGCAGGGCAAAGAAACAGATGATGATGCATCAAACACAAGACTAACTTTTACTGGGCACTTGGGGGTTGGTTGGGGTGCAAATTGAGCAACATAAGTTGCCCCTGGGTTCTTGAAAACATTTTAGTTTGGTCAGTCTTTTATTCTATGTTTAGTTTGAACATAGAGGGATTTCCACCTTTTTTTTTTTTTCTTTTGTAGAGGAAAATAATTTTAGTTCTTTTTGAAACTTGTTTTAGATATTTGTCCTCTTATGAATGATAAAGTCAATGTTCATTGGTTTGTTTTAAAAAAAAAAATTGCATAAGGAAGACTTAATACATTCAATCATAATACTCAGATGACTAGCTTTGAGATAAAGTATTTCTGGTTGAATATATGGTTCAAACCAAATAAACATGCTTAAGTATATCCGAATTCTTTTATCCATTGCAGCTCATTACGACTATGAGATTTGGAAAATGAACATCAAGAAGGTTTTTTTTTTTTAACGGTCATCTTGACAAGAACATTTGTATGATGTAGCCAAGAGCAAGGAGCATAGGTATGCAAGTTGCATAAGTCCATTTATGGATTGAAATAAGCATTAACGTCATGGAACATTAGATTTGATTAGGTTATCAAATCTTTTGGTTTTGATCAAAACCCTCATGAACCATGTATCTATAAAAGGTGTTAGGACAAAGTGGTGACATTCTTAGTATTATATGTTGATGATGTCTTACTCATTCGGAATAACGTGAGAATATTGTCATTAGTCAAGATCTGGTTATCTAACCAGTTTGATTTGATAGACTTAGGAGAAGCAAGCTACTTCTTAGGGATTAAGTTTTGGCAAGATCGAAAAAATAGGATGTTAGACTTATCTGAGGGTGCGTATATAGACAAAATTATATCCAAGTTTAGTATAAAGGACTCCAAGAAGGAATTGCTTTCCTTCAAGCATAGAGTTCCTCTTTCTAGTGAGCAGATAAAGGCAATTCATTATGCTTCGACAGTATGAAGGTTCATGTATATGTCATGTTATGTACTAGATCAGATAGTTGTTTTGCAGTCAGCATAGTTAGCAGGTATCAGTCAAATCTTGAACCACTTCATTAGATAGCGGTTAAGCATATACTCAAACATTTTCGGAGAACAGAGAGCGAATGATCATATGCTTGTCTATTATAGTGAAGATTTGACACCCATTAGTTATACAGATTTTGACTTCTAGTCAAATCATGGTTCTCGGAGATCCACGTTGGGGTATGTGTTCACTTCGGGTGGTGAAACCATTAGTTGGAGGAGTGTCAAGCAATCTTGTATTGCTAACTCCACCCTGGAGACTAACTCCCCATCCCCGGCTATTGTAGTTTTATATTCTATTAATATTATTGTTATCTTGCTAAAAAAAACAATCAAGATTCAAAACGTACCAAATATTTATTTGGTATAAAGACAAGCTATAAATTCACTACAATTCTATGATTTTAATGTTAGCCCAAGTGTTATTGCCACTCCATAAAGCAATTGTATCCTAAAATGGGTTTTGAATAATTAGTACATGAGAAGCAATGTCTCATTTCTTGGAGAGCTACATTATTCATTTTTTCTTGCCTGTAAATTGAAATCGATGTTGAAAGCTTTTTTCATTTCAGAATAATAAACAATTGAACACCAAAAATATATCTCTTTTTCTTTTCTTTTTTTCATTTGTGCAAAGAGAAAAGTTCAAAAAATCCAAAACACGAGGAAAACACAACTGAACAACAAGTAAAAAAAAAAACAAGGAGAGGGGGATTAATGAGGTTTAAGATCACTTACATGAAGTATTAGAGTTGGGAGGAGAAAGGAAATTAGAATGCTTTCAATAAATAGAGAGGAAGTGACTCATCTAATAAGATTATGCATAGACTAATGTGCTGCTCAAAGATAGCAAGATTACTAGGTTCACAAATTAAATCTCTCTTAGCCCTTCCTCAATTTAACTCAATCCATTCCAAACTGATCGCTTTTACACCACTCTTCGAGAAGACAGCTCAGCACAACCCCTTATTTAAATTTTTTGAGTCATATGATACCGCTTAAAATGTTGGATTTTGTGATTGTGAAGTTGTGAAAGAATCTTGAGCCGACCTTATAGGTGAATGCATGACAGGCTTTGGTGGAAACTGTAAGGATTGAAGGTTACCTTCTAACATCTCTATCACCTTACCCATTGATGGTCGATCTGAAGGACTAGTTTGAGTGCACCATAAACTCACTATTATCATCTTTTTTACCGAGTCTTGTTCCTCATTTGTTAGATCTCCAAAAGTTTCAAAACTCTCATCTTGTTCAATTTTGTTATAAATCCAGTGTGGAAAATATATTTCGCTGGTATGAGAGACTTTACCATCAAAATTTTTTCTTCCTCCAACCATTTCAAGAACCAACATTCCGTAGCTGTAGACGTCAGACTTGTGAGAAACCCCACCAAAGCACCGACTAAATACTTCTGGTGCAATGTAACCTATAGTTCCTCTCATGCCCTTCATTGACACAATACTCTCTTTTGTATTGCATAGTTTAGCAAGGCCAAAATCAGATATTTTTGGGCGCAAATCTTCATCCAAAAGTATATTGTGTGGTTTTATGTCCAAATGTAGGATCCTTGTGTTACAACCACGGTGCAAGTATTCTAGTCCTCGAGCAATGCCAATCGCAATTTGGAACATCGTCTTGCTGTCCAGGTGACAATTCATACCCGGAGATCTTTTATCATATATGAACTTATCAAGAGACCCATTAGGCATGAATTCATAGATTAGAGCTCTTTTAGTCATCTCGTAGCAGAAACCTAGAAGAGTGACTACATTAACATGTGATGTTCTACTAATGCTAGCCACTTCGTTGATAAATTCTTCTCCATTACCTTTGGATGCGCTTAGGATTTTCACTGCCACCATACACCCATCAGGTAGCTCCCCTTTGTATACAACACCACATCCTCCTTGCCCTACTTTTTCTTTGAATGAGTTGGTAAGTTTCTTCAAATTTGAATAAGTATATCGCTTTGGGGCTATCAATCCATAACTTTTTATGATTTCCTCAGTATTGAAGTGATCATTCTTTGAATCTATTGGCCACTGGATCATTGAATTACTTGAAAAGTGTCCTCTCTTAATGCTATAAATAATCACGAAACAGATCACTACAATTGTAGCCACAGCTACGAAAATGCCTGCACACAAGAACGTTTTAGGTCACGTACTTCATTAGGGCAAAAGAAAGAAAACAAACAGTATATAGTAGAGATGACACATTCTTCTTTGCAATATATTATATATTCGAAAAACTTTTATATTATATTGATCACATACCAATTGCAATTTTAAGCCACCAATTGCTCTTATCTGCAACAAGAACACAAAATAACTTAAGACTAGTTTATATGATGACAACTAAAAAAACGATGTGCATTAACAATAATAATAGCATATAGAATCGTCGAGGAGGGTTTGCATGTACGTGCATGTGATGTGGCTGGAAGACAATAGTAAATTGGTAAACCATAAACCCTAAATGTAGGGAACTAAACTATTTTTTACTTCTCTATTCAAATAAACTTCACAATAACTTCTCTTATTATTTCGTTGTACTATTTAAATATTCTTTAAATTAAATGTTAGGTGAAAGAGAGAGAAAATATAAAGTAATTTGAATATTGTTTCAAATAAATGTTAGAAGAAATAAAAAGTCTTTTTATATTAAAATAATGTTAAGTGAAACAAAAATGGAACCCTAAATTTTAGGGTAGTACTTTCGGTTCCCTTAGTGTCTCTAAACTTAGGAAACAACAAGTGAGTTTGTTTCAAGTTTTTTTTTTTTTTTTTAAAAAGAGTTTTTCTACATTCAAGGAAGAAAATAGGATTTAATAAAACTGCTGCTAGTGTTCTTAATATAACAACGAATAAATCATAAACTCGGCGAACTAGAGTGGTGCCCAACTAGAGCTATGATCACCGGCCCTCAAGTTTTATGGCAGGTAGGAGACTCGCACTTCTTTGAAGAGTAGGGGTCAAGGCTTAACAAAAAAAAAAAAAAAAAAAAATCTATTTGTAAAATTTTTTCTAATTTTTTTTAGCGGTGGGTGGGGCCACCCACCTAGGTCTTTCATTGAGACACTACTTGGATTGAAATTTCCTACACTTACATCTCATTTGGTTTGCAGAATAGACCCTTGGAATGAAATGATTATTCCATAGGAATAACCGTTCTTTTATTTGGCAGAGACTTATTATTAGGAATAGTTATTCCCATTGAATAACTATTCATTTACGAAGAGAAATAGCAATTTCTCTTGAAAATGAGAAGAATAGGCAATATTTTTCAAAAAAATCATTTTTTTCCTTTTATTTTCTATCCAACTTAAAATAAAATTAAAAATTAAAGAAAAAAAAAAGGGTCAAACGTAAAATTCAGTGGGTGTCCGGCCACCCCACCCACTGGAGATAACGGGGGTGGTTAGAGGTGGCTAAGACCACCCTCGGAGGGGTGTCCACCCTCGACGGCACTGGGGTTGGTCGCACCACCCCTGATATCTCCCGTGGGTGTTCGGCCACCCAACACCCACTGCATTTTTAAAGAACAATTTTTTTTTTAAAAAAAAAATTTGAGTTTAAAAATAATAAGAAATAAAGTAGAATTTTTTAGTAATTTTGGTTTAATTCCAATTAGAGTAAATGTGTTGTCACCAAACTCAAGAATATGAATAACTATTTTATTCCACTTTTTTTCATTTCCAATAAAAATTATTTATTTTTCTAATAGAATATTTATTCCGCAAACCAAACGAGATCTTAGTCTATCAAAATTTTCGATAAAATTCAAGTAGTTCATAGAGGAAAGTGTGAAGCCTACTTGTCTCGACAAGTAAGCTCTTTGTTCGAGACAAAAGGACTCCATAGCATTTTCTCTGTATGCTAATCGAAATTAGGGTAGACAAACTATATATGGGAGATCCTCGACCAGCCTACATAGCCCCAAGGCCCAAGGGTTGCTTTTGACTTGGTATAATGGCATGGGTTTAAATAATGGCAAGGCCTTGAAACATGAGCTTGATGAAAAAGTATGGGCTTGATACATTCTAACTACGTGGCCAGCTTGGCTAAGCATGGGCAATGAGACAAACGTGCGCATGGCATGGTGTGTCCATTAGGTTGGCTTGGTCCAAGATAACAACTTGGTCCAGAGCCTTTTTAGTGTTGTCACTACCAAAAGCAATGCTACCCACATCTGATCTCAAAATGATTAATCACAATTATTGAGTCTTTTTATAATCATTTTATGTGGTCTGAAATCTTCCAATTGACCCCAACAACATCTAGAGAGAAGGGAATAGGTGTTTTTACAGAAAATACTTTAAGGGGTAACTATAAAAAAGTCCCCTCAATTAAGAGTTGTTTTTAAAAAAAGCTTCATAAAGTGTCAAGTAGTATAGTTTGACCTATCAAACTACTAATGTATGATAAAAATGTCACTTTTCAAATTTTCTTCCTATAATACCATTAGTTTCTTAAAAACTAATTATTTTATTTTTTTTCAAAAAAAAAAAACTTAAAAAAAAGGAAAACCATAGGCTTTTTGTTTTATGAAAATCACGCATATAAGTCCTTATATAGGCTTAAGAAAACTTGAGGTTTTGGTAGAAGTTGGTTTTTGAAAAATACATTGTCTCATGCATTAGCGTTCGAACTACTTAGTGATGTGTTCGAACGCGTGATAGGATTTCAAAGTTTTCTTAGCGGTGGCGTTCGAACATACTGCAATCGGGATTCGACTAAGTGTCTCAGATCTTCTCCAATGAATACTCACTACTTCGTTTGAACTTCTTATGACCAGGCATTGACCGAATTTCTATGTGGCTCTTTTTGAAACATATCCATTTGAACATCCTTCGACCTCATAACGACCGAAGCTCTGTATGGCTCATTTGAAAAATCATAGGAAAAGATCGCGTTCGAACATGCATCGACCACCTCGTGACCGAATCTCTCATGAGCTCAATTTTTGATCTTCTTGAATTCCTCATTTGAATAACTATCAACCATCTATTGACCACACCTCTTGACCACACCTCTCTGAAACCCTATTCTTTGAAATTCAATGCACTCGTGTTCGATCATCTATCGACTGAACTTCAACCGACATCCCCTAGACTTGAGAATTTAAGACTTACAACCATATATATTAGTTCTAACATTGAATTTGCCAACATAAAATCTAACATAGTCTACCTCTATTTAATATACTGTCGGTGTAAGATAAATTTTATACTCCATACAAGACCCTTACAAAGTCATCACCAAAACCTATAAATATAATCAAAAATTCCATACGCTACGAAATTTGACCGTTTTCACCGTTTCCATTATAAAAACAACACTGTGGTTACTAATATTTATAACTCTGGATCTTATAAGGCTTCTTAGTTCAAAATATGAGTCACAATCTCTAAGTTTTTTCATCATTTTTTTTTTTTTAAAAAAAAAAATAGAGAACTAAATTACTTTTTATTTTTCTAAACAATTATATTACACAGTAACTTCCATTTAATATTTCACTATATATTAAAATATTATTTTTTCCTTTTTCTTTTGTTTATTTATTTATTTCTTTTCTTGTCTTTCACTCTCTCTCTCTCTCTCTCTCTCTCTCCGTCAAGCACATGAACGCAGAATGAGAAAACCCAAGGCCCTCATTCCTTCCGTTTCCCCCTTCTGAACATCACGATAGCGATCTCTTGTGTTTCCTCAATTCCTTCTATACAATTCCTTCACCAGGCATGGCCGATAGAGAGAGAGACGAGTGAGCGGATGAGAGCATGAGAGAGGGATTGAGATGAGAGAGAGAGAGGACGGGCATCACAATTGAAATATTGTTTACTGTGCTTTTGAAATTGGAGGCTGTCCATAGAGACGAAAAATATTCCCGACTTTCTCTTTCACTAAACAAATAGGCAAGAAATGAAGTAAGAAAGACAACAAAATACTTACCTGTCGTTGTTGATACAGAACACGTCAATGGAAAAGTACCATTTGCACAATAGCAAGCGAAATCGCTCGCGCTTGTGTTGTACCCACACTGCCCACCGGTCGCTCGACATCCGTTACACAACCTGTTATTTGCATCCCACTCCAACATGAAGCCGCCATCGATAGCTTCTTGCAGTGCAGTTAAATTGCCGCTCCCAGGTCGAGCTGCTGATTGCAGAACTGGAACTATAACGTTGTAATTGCAAGTCCCCAAGTCACCAGTCGAGTTTGCATAGTAATAATTGGTAGAATCGGTACCGTTTATGGAGCAATTAAACTGAGTAGTATCCGCCTGATTTGGAGAAGGAGATGTAGGGCAATCATAGTGGAGCGTCAGGTTGGTAGTAGCTGAATTATAATCAAAGACGGTGAAATTGACGGTCGTATTAACGATCGTAGCCGGGCAAACGGTGTTCCAGTAATCCTCTCTAGCAACCTGGAGAGTCCGCGACACGTTATCGACTTTAAGGACTCGGTAATTGATGTACGTGATTTTGATCAGTGGGGCATCATCGATGCAGTTTAACTCAAAAGCTGGGTGACCACAATAGCTTGGCCTATCTGATCCCCAGAAAGGATAACTGAGGCCCCTCAAGCCCGCACAAACAAATGGTTTGCTGCAGTTTAGGTATTGCTCATCATCTGCGTACGAAGACGACGGGAAGTGGATTAAGGTGATCAAGGCTGCTAGCACCAACGACAGAGTCATCATGGTTGGGAAGAGATCATTGGAATGCATCTTCAAAGAGAGAGAGATTGAATATTGCAAGTGATGATCGAATTAGAAAAAGGAGAAGGTGAAGATGATGATATGCCTTCAAAATTCTTATGAATTGCAGCATAATGGAGCCTGGTGGGCTTTGACCAAGTTGGGGGTGAAACTTTTCAAAGAGGTGCTTCTAAATTTCAACGCTGACGGCCGATCAATTCACAATTAGGCGACCAAGTCTAATAAACGACAGTGCTTCAAATTTTTCAAGCGTCCCAATAAAAACCGGTGGCTTTCCGCAATGGAGGGAAATTAACTACAAATTGTTTTGTAATAATTAGTTATAAATTAGTCTAATAAAATGATATGTGCTTTTAAAACATATAAGAAACACATGTTCTACTAAAAAACGCATGTGAGAAGCACATAATATTAAAAAATATACATATTTTTTACATGCTAAGAGATACATGTCATTTTATTAAACTGATTTATAACTAATTATTATAAATTAACTACAAACCAATTTGTAACTAATTTCTGACCTCCACGGTCCACAAGGCAACTATTCTTTGTGGCAAGAGAGAAACTCCACGATGTTTCCAAAAAAATCCAAAGGCTAGCTGACATCACCGCATCTGAACTCCATAGCTATTATTCTCAAATCTTTTTGTGTACCTCATTTATTATTAATATAGCTTTAAAATTATTATTAAATTTTAATTTAATAATACTTTTAAAAATTATATTAATTTTAAAATGACATAAAAAGAACATTGATATTTTCTTTTAACATTACTCGATAATTAGTGCAGTATAATTAGATAATTGTAATATATATCATTAGTTGACGTAAGAACAATCAGTAATTTCAATCATTATTTTGACGTCGAAAAATCTACAAAAAGATAGCATTTTCGTTAATCTATATTTATCTATTTGGCTTTTTCACATGACATGCATAGTCGTTTTATGAGTTTTTCTTTTTTGGAACCAAAATACTGCCTACGATAAAATCAAAGAAATTTAAGTTTGGTTATTCACAGTACAATTTATTTTAATTAATATTTAAATCACTTTTCTTTTTGTTTGCCCTTCAATTCCTCTTTTATCTTCAAGGCTTTCACATTATTATTAGGAGAAATTTCACTTATTTTTTTTAAATTATTACGACTTTTACAATGTTCTCATTAAACTTTAAAATTTCTTAATTTAGTATATTTAATTTTTAATTTTTTTCAATGTCTCTCTCTCTGTTAGTCAATTCGATAAAATAACTTTGAAAAAAATTGAAAAAATTGAATACGCTAAATTAAAAGATTTTAAAATTTGAAAAGAATATTACAAAAATCATGATAATTCAGAAATAAGTGAAATTTATCATATTTATTGTTATTTCCAGTAATCCTGTCTAGCAACCATGAGAGTCCGCGTGCGAGTCCTTATCGACTTGAAGGACTCGGTAATTGATGTACGTGATTTTGATATGTGGGGCAACGAATATCGCTGCAGTTTAACTCAAAAGCTGGGTGACCACAATAGCTTGGCCTATTTGATCCCCAGAAAGGATATAACTGAGGTCCTCAAAGCCCGCACAAACAAATGGTGTTTTTTTTTTTAATTGAGTAGGAACAAAGGCTACAAAGGAAGAAGCACAAACAAATGGTTAGCTGCAGTTTAGGTATTGCTCATTATCTCCCTACGAAGACGATGGGAAGTGGATTAAGGTGATCAAGGCGCGCTGTTATCACCAACGACAGAGTTATGGTTGGGAAGAGAGTGGGATGCATCTTCAAAGAGAGAGAGATAGATTGATTGCAAGTGATGATCGAGATTAGACAAAAAAAAAAAAAAAAAGGAGAAGAGGAAGACGATATGCCTTTAAATAATTCTCATGAAGTGTATCATAATTAATAGAGCTGTGGGGCTTTGACGAAGTTGGGTTTGGGGGTCGGGGGTGAAATTTTCAAAGAGAGGCTTATGCTTTATTTGGACCTTTACCACTGACGGTCTATTCACAATTAATTAGGGGACCGACAGTGCTTAATATTTCTAACCGTTCCTTAACACGGCATCTTTTTTTCTTTTTTTTTGTATTCTTGATGTAACACGGCATCCCTAACACGGCATCTTGATGTACGTTGTAGAGATGAGGATTCATTTTGAGAGTAAAAGAGAGATGATATGGGTTTCAAATTCTTATCAACCGTCTTAATAAAGACTTGTGGGCTTGGGCAAGGTGAATATTCTTTGGCAAGAAAGAAACTCGAGTGTTAGAATATTTTATATTTGGTTCATATTGCAATATTTTAGATTTGATTATTATATTTGTATTCACTCTATACTTTATGGGCATTTCCAAGTAATGAATGTAAGTATCTAACACCGAACCATCCGTAATTTTTTGTCTCTTTTTCTTTCCCACTTCAGCTATTATTCTCTAGTATTTTATATTTCTGTACAAACTTCAACATCTAGGATGTTTCGGGGAAAATTCCTATGACTTTTCCACATGCTTTGTGATTTGGGTCTTCGTTTCTCTCTTCCTTCACTTCTATATTAGTGTCATCCTTTACTCTATAGGGCTGTTCACGGGTCTTCCATGCCAAGTTGTTCGTGGTGATGTTAAGGTTCTTTACGTGCCGACAGACTATTAGTGCAGTATAATGAGATAATTGTAAAATAAAAATGCGGTATATATTATGTCATTAGTTGCCGTACTGACAATCAGCCATTCCAATCATTATTTTGATGTCAAAAAATCTACAAAACGATAGCATTTTCGTTAATCTATATTTATCTATTAGGTTTTTTTAACATGACATAGTCGTTTTTATGAGTTTTTCTTTTTAGAACCAAAATACTGCCTATGATCGTTTGTCAAAGCCTGGCCGCATTGGTTGGATGGTAGTCAAAACACCACCCGTCAGCTCTAGAGCCAATAGACAGCTTTTCCAAAGCTCTAATTAGCCAATCACAGCTGAAGTAGAAAATAAGGGACATACCTGATTTAGTCGAAGGCGCTTGGGGGGCTCCGGCAGCACAGGTTAACCCATAGGATTGACTTGGGCAGTAGCAAGGGGTTTGATTCGTACTCAGGTCATAACCACAAGCCTCCTTAGACCTGGTGCAGGCACTACAACCTGCAGTATCCTCCTTCCACTTCACATCGAATCCTAGCTCCTTGATGGCTTCTTCAATTTTATGATTTTAATGTTAGCCGACATATTATTGCCACTCCATAAGGCCATTGTATCCTAAAACTAGTTTTAAATATTAAGTACATGAGAAGCAAGAGTAATGATACAAGTCACCTTCTATGTCTACTTTGTGTCAACCAAAAGTGACATGACTTTTAAAATCACCATAAAATCAAAAGTCAATAATGATCAATCAAAAATTCAATGGTAATTTTAAAAGTCACATCACTTTTGGTTGACACAATTAATGTAGACATGGAGGGTGACATATATGTTTACTCGAGAAGCAATATCTTGTTTCTTGGAGAGCTACAATATTCTTTTTCTTCGATCCTGACTGTAAACATAAATCGATCTGGAAAGCTTTTTTCATTTCGGAATAATAAACAGTTGAATACCAGAAAATATATATTGTTCAACATAGCAACTTGGATACCCGGTCCACTCAGCATAGAGCCCAAGCATCCAAGGGACACATTTCCAAAAACAGGGACCACTAAAAAAAAAAAAAAAGCGAGGAAAACACAACCAAACAAACAAAAAAAAAAGGAGCCCGGGGGAGGAGGGGGGGGTGAAGGAGGTTTAAGACCACTTAGAGGATATACTACATTTGGGAGGAGAAAGGAAATGAGAATGCTTCCAATAGATAAAGAGGAAGCGAATCATGTAACAAGACTAGACATAGACTAATTGGTGCTACTCAAAATCTAGTAAGATAGCAAGTTCCCAAGGCTCTTCAAGCCCTTCCTCAATTTGACTCCCTCCATTCCAACCAGATTGCTTTTGCACAACTCTTTAAGTAGACAACTCAGCACAACTTATTTATTTAAAATTTTTGAATCTTAGAATAAAATTGTAACCACTTAAAGTGTTGTATTCTATGACTGTGAGGTTGTAGAAGAATCTTGAGGCGGCCTTATAGGTGAATGCATGAAAGACTTTCGTGGAAATTGCATGGATTGAATGCTACCTTCTAACATCTCTATCACCTTACTCATTGATGGCCGATCTGAAGGACTAGTTTGAGTGCACCATAAACTCACTATTATCATCTTTTTTACTGTGTCTTCTTGCTTCTCTGTTATATTTACCAAAGTTACAAAATTCTCACCCTATTCAAGTTTGTTATAAATCCCATGTGGAAAATATGTTTCGCTGGTTTGAGAGAGCCTACTATCAAATTCTTTTCTTGCCCCAACCATTTCAAGAACCAACATTTCATAGCTGTAGATGTCGGACTTGTGAGAGACCCCACCAAAGTACTAACTAAATACTTCTCGTGCAATATATCCTGCAGTCCTTCTCATGCTCGTCATTGACACAATACTCTCTTTTATGTTGCATAGTTTAGCAAGGCTAAAATCAGAGATTTTTGGGCTAAAATCAAAGATTTTTGGGCGCAAATCTTCATCCAAAAGTATATTATGTGGTTTTATGTCAAAATGTAAGATCCTTGTGTTATAACCACGGTGCAAGTATTCTAGCCCTCGAGCAATGCCAATCGCAATTTGGAGCATCTTCTTGAAGTCCAAGTGACTGTTTGTAATTGGAGATCCTTTATTATATATGAACTTATCAAGAGATCCATTAGGCATGAATTCATAGATTAGAGCTCTTTTAGTCCTCTCGTAGCAGAAACCTAAAAGAGTGACTATATTAACATGCAATGTTCTATTAATGCTAGCCACTTCGTTGATAAATTCTTCTCCATTAGCTTTGGATGTGCTCAGGATTTTCACTACCACCATACGCCCATCAGGTAGCTCCCCTTTGTATACAACACCATATCCTCCTTGCCCTACTTTTTCTTTGAATGAGTTGGTTATTTTCTTCAAATTTGAATAAGTATATTGCTCTGGGGCTATCAATCCATAACTCTTTATGATTTCCTCAATGTTGAAGTGATCATTCTTTGCATCGCTTTTCCACGAGACTATTGAATTACTTGAAAAGTGTCCTCTCTTAATGCTACAGATAATCACGAAAGAGATCATTGCAATCCCAGCCACAACTGTGGAAATGCTTGGACACAGAGAATGTTTTAGGTCACGTACTTCATTAGGGCAAAAAAAAAAAAAGAGAAGAAAAATTAACAAACAATATATTGTAGAAGAGAGATGTTACAAATTTATCTGACAAATCTTTTTTGTAAATCCACCATTAAATCTGTGAAGCCCATAATAGACACTACAAATTCAATAATGGATTTGCTCATCTTTTGATAGTTATAATAACTTCTATTTCATATTGACATATAATGACACATTCATCTAAAGCTTACAAAAACATAGATGTCTTTTCAATATATGAGAGATTAGAATAACTTTTATATTATAGGGATCATCATACCAATTGCAGTTATAAGCGCTTTTATATTATAGCCGCCAATTGCGCTTCAAAGATTGTTCTGCAACAAGAACACAAAATAAATTAGACTTATGACGACAACTAAAAAAACAATGTGGAAAAGGGGGGAAGAGCACGGCGACCCGGAAGACATGGGCCTGATACATCCTAACTACGTGGCCAGCTTGGCTTAGCATGGGCATGCAATAAGGCAAACGTGCATGGCATGATACAAAAAAGAAAGCATGGCATGTTGTGTCAATTAATGTTGTCACTGCCAAAAGAAATGCTACTTATTGAATCTAAAGGTAAAGCTGATCACATGATCCCAAATGACTCTGCAGATCAATAACATCACGACGACGAGTCGTGCTACGCGTCCGCTTAAGCGGACGCGTAGTACGTAGTGAGGGTATGCCAAATTTTTTTTTTTTTTTTCAAAAATAGGATCGATTATATATCACTTTCCCCATTTCAATTCCTCCCCCCCCCCCCCCAAAAATTTTCAGCCCCTCTCTCCCCTCTCTCTCTCCGAGCTCCACCGTGCCTATCTCCACTGTGCGCCGCCTCCCTCTCCACCTTGCGCCGGATTGCCATCCACGACACAACTGGCCTAGATCCACCGTCCACGGCCCAGATCCGGTTCTCTCTCCTTCCGCTCTACCGGTTCTGTCCTTCCTCTCCACCGTGCCTCCATCTGCGCCGCCCAACGTCCACCAGTGACTTCACGGACCACCCTTACACGGTCCAGCGCTGCCCGACAATTTTGTGTGAATCCGTTGCAACCTAACGATGTTAGACAATCAAGCAGAAGAAAAAAAACTGAGGTAATCCCCTCGTCCTCTTTTCGTCTCTATCTTTCTCTCATAAAACTTATTTTCTTGTTTCCTCTTATTTTGATTCAAGAATCGAGATATAGTGTTGTGGTAGCTTAAATTTCGAAATTTTGGTATTAATGATGAATTGGTAGCTTCCTTTGAATGCCCATTTGAAGCTTGGTTAAAAACTACACACAACGTTCGTAGATGTGATATTATGCCATTTTATTTTCAATTGCTTATAATTCTTACTTGGATAAATCTGAAATCTAGTGGAATAATATGATTATGATAATTCTTCTTAGATGAGATGGAATGGTGCCCTAATTTGAGAATAAAGTAGTGGAATAATATGTATGGAGAGCTTTCCATTTCGGTAGCGCAATACTTAGTCAGTGTAAAACCAATTGGTTTTGAACTTTGGAATTTAAATGATATCCGAAATGTATATCAAGGTGTCATTGAAAGGCTTTTCAAGTGTCGATCATTCACATGCACAAATTGGTCTTGGTTCATGCTATTTTTGCATCATACTTGATATCTTGGGCTCATTTATTTCCTTTTTGTTTTTAAAGCTTTGAGTCTAATATATGAGTCTAAATATACAAGCAAGTTGATGAAAAA
>FXXK01000019.1:873875-890818 GCA_900184695.1 Betula pendula | reverse complement strand
CTCGAGGTTGGGGCACGCGTGGATCGGGTGCGAGCCTGTCGGTTGGTTGGAGGAGGTGAATCTCTTTTTAAGTGCTTTGGGCGGGCTTTTGGTCGATTGAAGCAAGCTTGGCTGGGTATGGGTTTGGGCTTGAAGCCATTTTGGGTTCAACTGGTTTAAGATGCCGAGGCCTTTTAAGACCTCCACGCCGTTAAGTCTCGGTTTATGAGGCCCTCGAAGGTTGCTCTGGACCCAAGCACAGGCCATCGTCCTCAGCTCGGAGGAGGAAGCCGGCTCCGGCGACCGGTTCTGAGCCCCTGACACGACTTTGATGCCGGCTCCGGCGACCGGTCCTGAGATCGCGCTGATTCCGTTGTGGGTCTTGGGTCGTCGTCGGGTTCTAGAGCGGACCCGGATACGTCAGTGAGGATCCTTTCTCCTTCAACGCCGACAGTGTGCCTCTGGCTCCGACGACCGGTTCTGAGCCCCCTGACACGACTTTTTTCCGGCTCGGCGACCGGTCCTGAGATCGCGCTGAGTTCCGTCGTGGGTCTTGGGTCGTCGTCGGGTTCTCCTTCAGCGCCGACACTGGTTCACTTCTACAACTGTAAACACAAGGTTAAGAGGGCGTCGAAGTTGGATTTGGGTCAGTTTGCCGGTGACCTGATTCGAATAGCCCCTGATGCTGTGCCGCTGGTGGGTGATCAGAGATCGGTTTCTGGTGGGTCGTCCGGGATGTTCTCAGCCTTTGAGCCCAGTGGTCTCCCCAAGGAGGTGGGTGGTATCTTGGCTCCCGCAGTGGCGGCCGGTACGGCTGTGCTTTCTCCTCCGGCGAAGGGTATGCTCCGGAGGGGCTTTCTCATGCCTCGCCCCTGTGGAGAGGCTTCGCGTCCGTCTCCTGAGCCGGTGAGCTTATCGGAGGTTGGGGATTCTTCTAAGAGGAGTAAAGTGCTTGGGGAAGTTTTGGCACTGCCTTGGAACATATCGGAGGCTGGGGCTGAGGTTGAGGATGGGGTCTTGGGGGCTAAGGGTTACCCCAAGGCTGTGGCTGATGCGTTGGCAATCGCTCCTTTTCTGGGAATTACGTGTGGGGGAGATGAGAAAGGCTTCCTCGATCTGTTGTGTGATATCGAAGAGGGTCATAAGCGGGAAGGCATGTCTGTGAATGAAGGGGGCTCTGTTGTAAAATCAAAGGGTTGGAGGGAGCGAAAAAATTTAGAATGCTCCCTTAACTTTGATATTGAAAATATTGGGTCCAGTCGGGTTAAAAATAGACCGTTGCGGGTTTAGGGGTTTTTCGTTGTTGTGGGGGCTTGGGGTTTGTTTTTTGTTTTCAATCTTTTTCTTCTTTTTTCTTGCTTTTCTGTTGAGGTTTCCTCTTGTATACTTCTAGTGTACTTAGGGGCGCCTTACGCTTTTATAAAATTTCTGTTTACTTATCAAAAAAAAAAAAATTTATTGAATATATTAAAATACATATTAGGATCCTTCTTTTTTATACTGACCATATGATATCATGCAAGAGATTAAGAACATACAGTTTTGAATTTAGACGTAGCAACATTCATCAAGCAATATAGGAGCATCCCATACAGGTGCCCATTTCTTAATTTTCCTGTTCAAATCCACCCCGAGAATATATCATAATGTTCACAGATTCCTACGTTTACAAATTAAGTGTCAGAGTAAATAATCTCTTGTTCAGTTTACAGTTTCTTGAAGTCCAGCCCCAAGAAATTCGGCTGCCACTAGAAATTGATGATGATGCAAAATTTGCCAGTCAATTTTCCTATTTTTAGATATAACAAAGCAAAACCTAATTGAATTTGTGAAAATTAGGCATTTCTCAGTGAAGAGAGATTAAAGAATTGTAGTTGTGCAATTATGCATCTGCAGAAAGAGTCGCATTTTTCACAGGGAAAACAGCACAAATATAGGGCTAACCAGTAAATCGAAAGGCAAAAAGAAAAGAAAAAGGCAGATATGGATTTACCTCTTGCACGAAGGGGCCGTTCGTCGGTGGTGGTGTTGGGTTGTAGGGGATGGCGGCGCTGAACTAGTGGCCCGTGCTGTCACCGTTAGTCTCTTTCCGTCGCAGATCTGCAGGGCGGACAACCGCAGTCGCACGGTGGAGAAGAAGGAGAGAGAACCGGATGTCAGCCGTGGACGGCAGTGCGGCGCACGGTGGACAGGCGTCGGGTATGGCAGCGCTGAACCGGTGGCCCGTGCTGTTACCGTTAGCCGCTTTCCCTCGCAGATCCGCAGGCCGGACGACCGCCGTCGCACGGGGGAGAGGAAGGAGAGAGAGAGAGAGGGGAGAGGAAGGAGAGAACCGGATCTGGGCCGTGGACAGAAGCTCTGGGCCGTCCAGCCGTGGACGGAAGTGCGGCCCACGGTGGCGAGGAAGGCGGCGCACGGTGGAGTGGAGAGGGAGGAGAGAGAGAGGGAAGGGAGGGCTGAAAATTTGGGGGGAAATTTGAAATGGGGAAAGTGATATATAGTCGATCATGTTTATCAAAAAAAAAAAAGAGAGAAAAAGAAAGAAATTAGGAGATGCTTGGTGTCCAACCCAAGCATCCAACCCCTTTGTGTTTTTTTAAAAAAAAAAATTAAAAAATTAAAAAAGTTTTTACACTTGAGTTGGATGGGAGTTGGATAGGGAAGTTGGAAAAATAGACTTTTCCAAGAAATTAAGGCCGGGCTGGCCATGCCAGCTCAGCAAAGCAGACGCTAGATGTCCAGACAGACGTCTAATACTACTTCTACAGGATAAATGGTTAAGGGCTCATTTAGGTGTCAAATTTGATTTGATTTTATTTGATTCTTTGTTGACTTTACAGATATCAAGAAAAATGTTGTTTTGGAATTATGTTTAGATGGTTTTAAAAAAATATTGGAGTAGGTGAATATATTTGGAAAAAAAAAACTATAAAAATAAAATAATAAAATATTATATATTAATTCTTAAAATATAAATAAAAAAAAAAAAAAAAAGCCTGTGGGTGGCTTGGCCACCGCCGAAATTACTTCGGGTGGCTCGGCCGAGCCCCCCCAACCACTGTTTGGAGCCAACCCCTGGGGGTGGCCGATCCACCCTTGAGCCACCCCTCAAAAAAAAAAAAATTTTGTCTTCAGTTTTTTTTAAATAAAACTATAATTTTTTATTATTTTTTTGAGTTGGGTGAATAAATTGAGTTGAGTTAAATAATTTGAGATGTTGAAGATAATTGACTTTTGAGAAGAATTGAGTTAGACAAAAAAAAATTTGATCCCCAAAAAAGCACTAAGTTTGGAGGAATCTAAATTCTTTATTCGTTGGAATAAACTTAGACTTTTATAAACACAAGATTTAAAAATAATTTTCTGCATATATCATATTTTAAATGGAAAGATTACATTCTTAAAAAAAAAACAAAAAAATAGAAAGATTACAACTAATAAGCGTGAAAAATAAAATTAAATATGGTAATTAAATCATTTACAATCAATCATTTAAAAAGTAATTATTCTATAAGGTAAATATCTTACAATAACATATATTTTAACTTACAGAAAATACTCTATCATATTATATATTCCAATATTAATATATGTTCGACATAAAATTCTATTATTGTAATATTCATTTCCCTTGAAATGGGCCTTGTTTTCAAGGTACTAAAAATTTGGTTTTTGAGGCCTGAGACTGACAAAATACCATACAAGCTATGGAAAGGAAAGAAGCCAACCGTCAAATACTTTTGAGTTTTTGAAAGTACCTGTTACATTCTTCGTGATAGAGAAAACTTGGAAAAATTTGAGGCAAAAAGTGATGAAGGAATTTTTCTTGGCTACTCTTCCACAAGTCGTGCTAGCGGAGTTTACAACAATAGAACAAAAACTGTCATGGAATCTATCAACGTGGTAGTTCAAGATACTTCTCTGAATGCCATTTAGGGGGAGCCAGAGGAAGTAATCGAAGAAACTTTGGAATCTAAAGATAAAGAGGAAGAAGTCTCTTCATTCCAACAAGGAGAATCATCTTCTTCACAAGAAGATTCTCCATCTCTGGAATTATCTCTTACTCTAGAAGATACTCCATCTCTTCCACAGCTCTAGACTTTCACCAAGGAACCCTCTTCATGAGTCAAGCTGAATTACCCCACAACCAATCTCCTTGGTGATGTTCATGAAAGTATGCGACTACGGAATCGGGTTGTAAATCAAGTCTCCTACTCTTACTATCTATCTCAACTTGAGCCTAAGAAGGTTGAAGAAGCTCTAGATGACGAAAGTTGGATCAATGCTATGCTAGACAAACTGCATCAATTCACTCGCAATGAGGTATGGTCTCTCGTTCCTCGTCCTCGTGATCGAAATGTCATTGGAACTAAATGGGTGTTCAAAAATAAATCTGATGAACATGGGATGGTTGTGAAGAATAGAGCTCGATTAGTTGCTCAAGGTTACACTCAGGTCGAAGGGATAGATTTTGATGAAACATTTGCACCAGTTGCTCAATTGGAATCTATTCAGGTGTTTCTGGCCATAGCATGCCATTTAGGGTTTAAACTTTATCAAATGGATGCGAAGAGTGCCTTTGTGAATGATCTTCTGCAAGAAGAAGTCTATGTTGAGTAGCCTAAAGGATTTCAAGATCCTTCACATCCGGATCATGTTTACAAACTGAAGAAAGCTCTTTATGATCTTAAACAAGCACCCCGTACTTGGTATGAGCAGCTCACGACCTACCTAATGGATCATGGTTTTGTTAGAGGGCAAGCTGACCGCACATTGTTCATTCATTCTCATAGGTAGCACAAGTTGATAGCACAAATCTATGTTGATGATATCGTTTTCGATGCTACAATCGATTCTCATGCCCATCAATTCTTAAATAAAATGAAGAATGAGTTTGAGATGAGTATGATTGGAGAACTCACCTATGTCTTAGGCCTTCAAGTCAAGCAATCTTCCAAAGGAATCTTCATCTCTCAAACCAAATATGTTCGAGATTTGGTTAAAAGATTTGGACTCGATAGCAAAAGTCATGCTCGTACTCCCATGAGTACTAGTGTGAAAATGAGTGCTGATCTTCTTGGCACCAGTGTTGACCAGACTCTATACCGGAGTATGATTAGAAGTCTCCTTTATCTTACAGCAAGCAGGCTTGATATTAATACTTAGGCTCATGTAATATAACAATTTTCAAAACATAGTATTTTTGCTCAGTAAATAAAATACTTACCTTTCGTAGTCTGCTTAGAAACTCCCCTTGTCGTTTATAAACTCATTGCAACTAATTATACCCAAACGCGACAATATATTAGTTTAAAACTTTTTAAAAAACCAATATCTGGACCATTGATAATTTTCCTTATACCCAGTCCAAAAATGGACAGCATAATGACATATACCTAAAATATTATAATGTCACTTGGGCATTATAACGGCATGTTTAAAGTATCATAATACAACTTAGACATTATAACGGTATATCTTAAATATAAATACTACAGATTTTCAAAAAGTTATTTTGAACTGACAAAGATGACTTCGTGATTACTACTATATGATCAGTTGCTGGTTACATCTTTTTATTGGCATTTAGAAAATCACCCATTTTTTCCCTTGTGATTGGTATTTATCAGATAGCAACAAAATTTTCACATGTTGTGGTAGGGGATTGATGGTTGCACCCAACATAGCTCGTCATTTGCGTGATGGATGTCCATTCACCTAATATATCTGGGTGGCTTGCTTATTATCAGTAAAATCTAACTCAGATGATCTAACAACATACCTTGAATATTGCTTACTGTGTTTCTATTTTTCCATATCATCCCGTTGATATTCATCGAACTTTTACAATTTCACTTTATTTGTCTGTGATAGTCATGATAGCATAGAAAGGAAGCTATTTTGTTTCTTCCAATTGTTTTGGTCATTGCAGGTGCAACATTTATAGAACAGTAAATAAAAAAACATGGATTCTAATTTGCATGCCTGTTTGGTAGGAGTGCTGCATCTGCCTTTCACGATATGTAGATGGAGTGGAGCTTTGTACCCTTCCCTGCAACCACAATTTTCATTGTGTATGCATCAGCAGATGGCTCCGAATTGTTAACAATACCATTCTGAACCAATCAGACGGTAACCAAGATTCTGCAGCTGGCCTTCCAAATAAGGATGGAGCCACAGAATACAAAACTAATGCAGCAGATTGTGGAAATCATGGCAATCATGAAAATCACGAAAATCATGCAGCAGGACAGCTATGGAAATAAACCATAGTAGGAAAGCTTTGGGCAATTCAAAATGAGAAAGATCTTCGCCAATCTCACAAGGAAACATTTGATTCTAAATAGGAAACTCATGTCCTAAAGGAAAGTGCTGAGCTAGCCCATTTATTGTAAATCCTTTTATGTTGTAAATTAATGTTGTATATAATGCTAAGTGCATTACAGTGATCATTCATTCAATAAAAGTTTTCCTTTGTGTATCAATTTTTACTTGGTATCAGAGCCATCTAGCTCACAGCTCTTTGTTATTCCATTTCATCATCTCTCTGTTTTTATCATGTCTTCCGCAAATTCATCTTCCGCTGCTCAGTATGTTCTTCCAAATATGTCTCCACTAGCTTTTACCAAGCTAAATGGACCCAATTATTTAAGCTGGACAACACAGATTGTTCCAGGTCTTCGTAGCCATGATCTTCTGGGCATTGTTGATGGCTCAGAAATTTGTCCTTCTAAGTTTGTTGTTGATGCTGAAGGCAAGGCTACATCTGTTCTTAGCCCAGAGTATATTACCTGGCAAAAGAAAGATCAGTTCATCTTGGCATGGTTAAACGCCACCTTGACTGACAAAGTTCTGTCCACCGTTTATGGGCTGAATACATCCAGGCAAGTCTGGACTCACTTAGCAAAACGCTTTGCTCCAGACTCCCGAACACACACTTCTCACTTGAAGAGACAGCTACAAGGATTGCAGCAGGGCACCCAAAGCTGTAACGATTATTTGATCACAGCCAAAAATCTTGCAGATCAATTAGCAGCAGCTGGCAAACCGGTGGATGATGAAGAATTGATTGGGCATGTCGTAGGAGGACTCAATCCTTCCTTTCATCCATTTATCATGTCATTTGGCCTTGCCACCAGGGAATCCTCAATATCTTTTGATGATTTCCAAACGGAGCTTCTCAACTCTGAACGATTACTTGATGCTCACATCAAGTCAATTCAACCTGAGCTAGGACAGGTAGCATTTTTCTCTCAAAAGCCAAAGCAGTCATTCAACCACAAGAAGAAGAAGCATTTTTCACCACAGATGAGGTTTCCACAGAAACATGAAGCAACCCCTCATTTTAATGCTGGTCCACCTTTCACTAATACCAATTCTGCAGCGCCTCCTTTGACCCGCAATACTGGTAGTAAAAATTTTTCTCCTTCACAATTCTTTACTACTAACAGACCCTCGTGTCAGATTTGTGGCAAAATGAATCATCAAGCACTTGACTGCTATCACCGAATGAACTACTCCTATCAAGGCAGACACCCACCAGCACAATTGGCTGCCATGGCTGCACACAACCAAGTTTCCACTGAAACAGAGCAACCGTGGTATTTAGACAGTGGCGCCAACAACCACATCACCTCTGAACTTGGAAACCTATCATTACAGCAACCTTATCAGGGAAATGAAAGTGTGACTGTAGGCAATGGAGGTGACTTGCAAATCGCCAATACTGGTTCTTCCTTGCTTCTCACTCCCCAAAATCATCTTGTTTTAAAAGATATTTTGCACTGTCCTAATACTTCTTCCAATCTCCTTTCCATTCAAAAATTTTGTAGAGATAACAATTGTTATTTTAAACTCACTGCATCTTATTTTGTTATCAAGGACATGCAGACCAAGGACATCCTTCTACAAGGACCGAGTAGTGCTGGCTTATATCCCATCTACTTGCAGCAACTTCAAGCACACAAGAAAAAATTTCCTGCTGCAACTCATTCCACCTTTACTGCTTTTCTTGGAGTCACGGCACCCTTAAGTGTTTGGCATTCACGTTTAGGTCATCCATCAGAGTCAATAATTCAGAGATTATTACAACAATCTCAGTTATCTATCTCCGGTTCTGTCAAGTTAAATAAATTGTGTGATTCATGTCAGTTAGCCAAAAGTCACAAGCTACCTTTTTCTCCTTCTACTAGAGTGTCCACAACTCCATTAGAATTGATCCATTCGGATGTATGGACCTCTCCTGTTCTTTCTCTTAGTGGATGTAAGTTTTATGTTGTTTTCGTGGATGATTATTCCAGATTTTCTTGGATGTTTCCCTTAAGGTAAAAATCTGATGTGTTCCAGTGTTTCATTAAATTCAAGAACTTAGTTGAAAATTTGCTTTCTTGTAAAATTAAGCAACTTCAAACTGATAATGGTGGGGAATATACTTCTACTACTTTCAAGAATTTTCTCGAAACTAATGGAATTCTACATCGATTAACTTGCCCATACACATCTGAACAAAATGGAATTTCAGAACGAAAACATAGACACATCACAGAAACTGGGCTAACTCTTCTCGCTCAATCAAAATTGTCTTCCATTTATTGGGTTGATGCCTTTTTCACCGCTGTTTACTTAATCAATCGAATGCCAACATCAGTTCTCGAGTTTCAATCTCCATTCTTTTGTCTGTTTAATCACCATCCAGATTACTCATTTTTAAAGACTTTTGGGTGTGCTTGTTTCCCTTTACTAAGGCCATATACCCCTCATAAATTAGCCTTCCGTAGCAAGAAGTGTATCTTCTTAGGCTATAGTGCTAATCACAAAGGCTATAGATGTTTAGATCCAGAAACCAATCGGGTATACATATCTAGGCATGTTGTATTTGATGAAAATGTCTTTCCTGCAGGAGATAAGCCTCCTACTTCGTCACTTGCCGAAAGGAATTCCAATGAATCTGCAAGTCCTTCATTTCCAGGTAACAATTCTATCTCTACATTCAATTTTCTCCCTGATATCGTGGTCACTAATTCTCCACCTTTATCTTCTCCTATAATTGTGCCACCATCTACTACCCATGTGTCATCTGAATCTCAAATTCCATCATCTCCTATTCAGACATCAACACCTACTACCCATGTGTCAAGTGATTGTCAAATCCCCTCATTTCCTATTCACACGTCAACACCTGCTAGCCATGTGTCTATTGATTCTCAACCCTCATCCTTTCCTATTCAGATGCCACCACCTGCTGTCCATACATCCTCTCCCCTTATTTTGCCGTCAACCACTGCTGACCATATAATTGAGAATCTCATCTCCCCTTCCTCTATTGTCTCCACATCTCAAGACCCCACTAGTCAGGACACCTCATCACTTGACCCATCCTCCATACCTCTCCCTGAGATTGACACCTCTGCCTCATCTCCTCCCAATCGTATGTTAACCCGGGCACATACAAATTCCCTAAAACCCAAGCAATTCCCAAATTTTCAATTGTATTATTCCACGAAGCACCCTCTTCGTGCTTTGTCATCTGTGATCCTTCCAGTGGAACCCACAACTTACAAACAAGCAGCTAGTAATCAGTATTGGCGTGATGCAATGCAGTCCGAGTATGATGCCCTCATGGCTAATTCCACATGGTCCTTATGTCCACGGCCTCCTCATAAGACCATTGTTCGTAATAAATGGGTTTTCAAGCTTAAGCAGAAATCTGATGGATCCATTGATCGCTATAAGGCGAGACTTGTGGCAAAGGGGTTTGATCAAGTTGATGGCATTGACTTTACCGAAACATTTAGCCCAGTCATAAAACCTGCTACCATTCGGTTGGTACTCGCTTTGGCTGTTCACTATGATTGGGAGATACGTCAATTAGATGTCTCTAATGCGTTTCTCCATGGCTACTTGGAGGAAGAGGTATTTATGGAACAACCAAAAGGCTTTGAAAACACCACTCATCCCGACTATGTCTGTAAGCTCCATAAATCCATTTATGGATTAAAACAAGCCCCAAGAGCTTGGTTTCTGCGTTTTTCTCAAGCATTATTGGAGTTGGGGTTCTCGGGATCAGCCGTTGACACCTCCCTATTCTATTTTCATAAGCAATCAGTGAGTGTATTTGTCCTTGTGTACGTGGATGACATTATTGTCACTAGTAATCAATCAGCAGCCATCTCTGGTCTCATTACTCAGCTTACACAAGAGTTTGCTATGAAAGACCTTGGGTCTCTTTCATTTTTCTTGGGCATTCAAGCTTCTCGAAATCAGCATGGGCTTCATCTTCACCAGCAAAAATATGTGATTGATTTATTACACCGCACCAAAATGGCTGGTGCTAAACCAGCATCAACCCCCTGTGCTCCTACCGGGAAGTTATCAAAATTTGTTGGTGAACCATTAGACGACCCTACTGCTTATCGTCATGTAGTAGGAGCGCTGCAATACTGTACTTTGACTCGACCAGATATTGCCTATAGCGTGAACCAGCTTTGTCAGTTTTTACATTCACCAACATCTGCCCATCTCACTGCTGCTAAACGTGTGCTGCGTTACCTCAAGGGCACATTGGATTATGGGTTGTATTATTCTAAAGGTTCCTTACAATTAAATGCCTTTTGTGACTCTGATTGGGCTGGAAGTCCAGACGACAGAAAATCTACCACTGGTTATGGAATCTATTTGGGTCCTTGCTTAATTTCATGGGCTGCAAAGAAACAACCTGTAGTTGCAAGATCTAGCACTGAAGCAGAGTATAGATCAATGGCTATTACTGTGGCAGAATTGTATTGGTTGCGTATGTTGTTCAAAGACCTCTGCATTCCTCTTGTCTCCCAGCCTTGCCTATGGGTTGACAATATTGGTGCCTTATCTCTTTCTTCGAATCCTGTGTATCATGCTAGGACAAAACACATTGAAGTTGATTATCATTTTATTCGTGAAAAAGTATTTAACAAGGATCTTATTGCACGTTATATTTCTTCTGCTGCACAACCGTCAGACATCTTCACCAAAGGTCTTTCTTCTGCCCGATTTCTACTGTTGCGTTCCAAGCTAATGGTTCATCCTCTCCCCATTAGCTTGCGGGGGAATGTTAACAATACCATTCTGAACCAATCAGACGGTAACCAAGATTCTGCAGCTGGCCTTCCAAATAAGGATGGAGCCACATAATACAAAACTAATGCAGCAGATTGTGGAAATCATGGCAATCATGAAAATCACGAAAATCATGCAGCAGGACAGCTATGGAAATAAACCATAGTAGGAAAGCTTTGGGCAATTCAAAATGAGAAAGATCTTCGCCAATCTCACAAGGAAACATTTGATTCTAAATAGGAAACTCATGTCCTAAAGGAAAGTGCTGAGCTAGCCCATTTATTGTAAATCCTTTTATGTTGTAAATTAATGTTGTATATAATGCTAAGTGCATTACAGTGATCATTCATTCAATAAAAGTTTTCCTTTGTGTATCAATTTTTACTCGAATAAATGCAAGCTGCCCTCTCTGTAAATGTAATATCCTCAGGGCTGATTCATTGGTTTAATTTGACCTTTCTCCTTCAATCCAGATTTGGCGCGATACCGAGGCTTTAACGGCCAAATTATTGGCCTACATAAATTGAATTGAACTGATCCACACGATGGCAGAAAAAAGATTGAAAAAAATTAGTGGCTAAATTACATAAATTGAGTTGAATAAGAATTCGTGTAAAATAGCTAAGACCAAATGACATCAAATTCGCTATGTTTTTTTTTTTAGCAAAATTTGCTATGGTTTTCAATATATATTAATAAATAATCTAAGACGCTGTTTACCACAAATCCAAAACGCCAAAACAAAATTCTATTTAATTTGTTCACATATAAAATGATTGCCATGTCAATTCATCTCTTGTACAAGAATGTATTAAATTGAAAAAAAAAATCATTTATGGTGTACCCAATTAACTCTGATGGGGCCATATTTAAGCCTGAAGGACCCTTATGGCCCATGTATTGAGAAGTCACTAACAAGCTAGAATTTTCATCGACCAATTTATAGCTAAGTTGGCCCAAAAAATTGGGAGACTGCTAGTGTATCCAGTCCCGTTGGGCTCATAAGCCCCGTCTACCTCATGACCCCTTAGCCCAAATACGGTTCAATGGACAGCTAAAGTCTTACACTAGAGAACCCATGAGGCACTTGCCAAATGGCTCTTTTGTCAAAGGACTCGACGGCTTGTTAGAATGAACCAGGATCAACGGGTCAAGAAGAGGCTCGTCGATCAATCCTAACCCAAGCTTTAGATGCACCTATATTCCGAAAAAACACACTGCAGACAATCTCCTACTCTCACCAAGTTAGATAACGACTTTTTCATGCCAGAAAATTTCCTCAATATTTGTGGAATAGAATATTCACACCCTCAATTGCATGACCTCAAAAACATTATGTTCCTATAATTGAAATCGTGTTGAAGGCCCCTAAATAGTAACACCCATTTCCTTAATTCATGTCAAACATTGATTCTTATAAATCCTCAATTAAGTCTTAATTAAGGAGTTTTTAACCCTAATTAGATCGCGGTATTACACAATCCTAGTATGCAATCATTTCTTACACTTTCACTATGACAATTTACCTTCTTCTTTTTTCATTCTGACTTAATCATTAGAAGTGTTTCTGTTAGATTTTTGGTGAACCTTTCTCACTGTTTGTTCTATTTGCAAACTTCTTATAGTCCTTGGCGTCGGATCACTATATTAACAAGCTAGTTCAATCCACTTCATTAACAAACTAAATTGTGAAATCGACTTATAATTCATTTCAGCATAATTTGAAATCAAATTAGTTCCAAAATGAAAAGTGAATGTGAAGCTTGTAGCCAGTTATTATCACCAACAACGAACGTTATTATTGGGCTGCAGTGACGGTACTCTCTATGAATTTAGGCCTGATGTAGCTATTTAGTGGTCTAACACCAGAGAATAAGGCATAACGGCCCAATAATATCTTATCTTAAAAATTAAATCACGGGCTTTGAGAAACAAAATCGCCCTACAAAGCGGGTTACATGACTCCACCATTCCGCTGCACCAATCTCCATGTTCCGGCCCATTGCGTATTACTATTTTGTACCGGGCAATGCATAAAATTCTACAGAAGATTGCCATAAGACACAGGACTCAGGAGATAATAGAGGAGAGAATAATAGGATTCTTTTTTTTTTTTTTTGTAATAAGAATAATAGGATTCATGATCATCTAGATAACGACATATTCTAGAAGGATTTGACTTCCTTTAATGAAGGAGAATGAGAGATATACTTCAAAGAAAAAGAATGTTGTTAGTTAGGCCTTTTTTTTTTAATTATTTTTTTATAAATTAACATAGTAGTTTATATAATACTTGGTCCTTAAATAATTTGTTAAATTTTTTTCATTAATAAAATACTGACACATGAATTTGTAGAAAAATTATAGTAAAAGCTATAATATTACGAATATTTTTCAAAGAGAAATAACATCATTTGGTGAACAAAATTGTATTGCTTAACTCAAATAATTTAGTCAATCGAACATCGATACATCCATTTGGTGGGATTACTCCGGTTACATTTTTGCAGCTTGTTTTCAAAAGCTTCCCCTTGTTGATGCATAGGTTGGTGAAGCCAAAGTAGTGCATCTCACTATTCAATTTGCTCTTTATTTCGGTTGTTCTTCCATTCAGTTGGAAGAGATTCTCTTCTCACTATTCTTGCGATTAACAAAGGTCATTTATTCTCAAATTGGCCTTGTGCTTCTGTGATTGCGGACATTCAAAATAAGTTTCTTCTCTTTGAGAAGTAGATGGCTTCTAACGTTTTTAAAAGTGCCAACTTTCAAGCTCACTTGATTGTTAAATGTGTCATGTCCTACAACATCTTTAGAAGCATTTTCAATTATTTACCTTCCTATCAAGAGCGATGAAGATCTCCATTTGTAATTTTGCTTTGTCGTTCCTTCTCTTTGCTATGTTGAAAAAAAGAAACTGTGCATTGTCAGTATTATGGATGTGTATTGGGTTATTCCAATGGCTTAGCTATTTTATATTTTTAGCTAAAACAGCTAATGAGAAGACAAAAAATAATTTCATTCCATATGTAAAACAAAAAATGCAAAATGCATTCATGAACGCATAATTACTTAATTTATTCCTTTCTCTTTTTTTTTTTTTACATTTCTCTCTTGTCTCAGAGAGCACCAAAAGCTGAGAACTTGGAACATGATGACAGGAAATTTAAGATGACGACCATGATCTCATAAATCGATCTTTTCCTGAGCAACCAGTTACTTTTGTCTTATATGCAGGACTGGTTGTTTATTTTATTCCAAAAGTATGCCCTAGCTTTAAGTAAGATAAACACCAGTAGCTGGGCATGCAATGAACTTTTCCAGCTTAGACAAAATTATTGAGGATTGACCTATTGGACAAGAGTAGCCTCAATAAACGGGCTTGCTAAAAGGTAGAAAGTGGGGGGTGAAGTGTACGTTACGGGGGAAGCCTATATAAGACACCGTATGTTTATTAAGGCCCCATTTGTTTCGACGGAAAATGATTTTTAAAAATTATTTTTCGTGTTTTCTGGTGTTTGGTAGGGCGTAAAATAATAGTCAACGGAAATCATTTTCAGTTTGACCGAAAAATCTTCTTTAATTTCCGTAAAATGGTTTCCCCTTTTTAAAACCGTAAACCATTTTTCGAGTTTAAGCGTCACATTCTCAAATTGGTAGACCACAGCTAAAACACCACCAGACCCCGCCGGAACCAACCCGGAAAATTTTCGGGACCCGCCCGGGACATTTTCGGGACTTGCCCGGGACATTTTCGGGACCTGCCGAGGACCCACCCGGGATATTTTCTGGACCTGCTCGAAAATGTAAATCATTTTCGGGACCTAAATAGTAAATCATTCTCTTTTTATAGCTAGCTAAATTAATTAATAAATTAATCATTCAGTCAATTATATTTCATACAAGTTATTTCACTATTTTCTTCTAGTTTTCCACCATAGGAAACCAAAGAATAAATAATAATGCTTATTTACCAATTAATCGACCTAGCTTTATGTTACGCAATCTGTTACTAAAGCACGTAACAAAGATGGGGACCGCGATTACTCTGAAGAAGAAGAAGCTTGGTGGGTATGATCATGTCAGTTATCAACTTTTCTAGCTACAACAACAAATTAATAATACCCAGAAAACGATTGCCATGCGAGTTGGCCGGGCTAGCGCCTTGCAGAAAAAAAAGACCTGTGGAATCTTGAATTGTTGTTAGCCGCTACATCATACTGCATGGTCCCTTTCTTTAACTCGGCCCACAATTCAATCAATCCCAATAATAATAATAATAATAAATATATATATATATTCCCCTTTCCTCAATAAAAAACAAAAATAAGAATCCCTCTAGAACGAAATCACCTTCTCGAAATTGTAGGTAATCTTTGTCAGATAGTATCTGGACCACCACTAAATAAACAAAATTTCAAAAATTTTACAATATTCAGCCACCTTAATTTGACTAGTATTGCCTTCCTCCGATATATCACAAATATGGACCTACGCTTTTGTCACCTCTTGTCCTCTTTCACCACAAGTTCAAATAATTATCATCTAGGAATAGGAGCACGAGATAGAGAAAAAGAGAGAGGGAGAGAGAGAGAGAGTTCCACAAACATCATGGAAATGGAAGCTCAAGGCAACACTGCTGCCATGAAGAAAATCCTTCTCATACTGAACTGCATCCTATTATCTATCGGCAACTGCGGCGGCCCACTAATAATGAGGCTTTACTTCCTCCACGGCGGCAAGCGAGTGTGGCTCTCCAGCTGGCTCGAAACAGGCGGCTGGCCCATCATTCTCATACCCCTCACCGTCACATACTTTCACCGCCGTACCACCCAAGGCCCAAGAACCAAACTCTTCTTCATGAAGCCACCTTTGTTCATTGCCACCGCAGGGATAGGAATCCTCACCGGCTTCGATGACTACCTCTACGCCTACGGCGTGGCGCGCCTTCCGGTTTCAACCTCTTCTTTGATCATCGCCTCTCAGCTTGCTTTCACGGCGGGGTTTGCTTTCCTCATGGTGAAGCAAAAGTTCACCTCATATTCGATCAACGCCGTCGTTTTGCTGACCATTGGAGCCGGTGTTCTGGCTTTACACACGAGTAACGACCGTCCGAAGGGTGAATCAAATAAGCAGTATTTACTTGGGTTTCTCATGACGCTTGCAGCCTCGGCGCTATATGGGTTTCTGCTGCCGTTGATTGAGTTGACGTACAAGAAGTCAAAGCAGGAAATTACGTATTCGTTGGTGATGGAGGTTCAGATAGTGATGTCTTTGTTTGCCACTCTTCTCTGCACAGTAGGGATGCTGATTAACAATGACTTCAAGGTACGTACATATATCTCCCTCGATCGCTCCACCTCTTGCCGGCCAATTAAATAAATATATACTTTTGTAGGCAATTCCAAGAGAGGCGAGGGAATTCGAGCTCGGGGAAACAAAGTACTATGTGGTGTTAGTATGGAGTGCGATTATTTGGCAGGCTTTCTTCTTGGGAGCGATAGGAATCATCTTCTGTGCATCGTCTTTGCTATCTGCTGTTGTAATCGCTGTTCTACTCCCAGTGACAGAGGTCCTGGCTGTCATTTTCTACCAGGAAAAGTTTCAGGCAGAAAAAGGAGTTGCTCTGGCGCTTTCTCTTTGGGGTTTTACTTCATACTTTTATGGAGAGGTAAAACAGAGCAAGAAGAAGAAGCCCACCCCAGAGACTGAAATGCCTCAAATTCCCAATCCATGACTCGACGGAAGTTGGATTTCTTCATTTTTCTGAGTGGGATATATTTGAAGTTTCATTTTAGCTATCTGTTTTGGAAAGAAATCAGGGTGCACGATTGTAATAAAAAAGTAAATAGATTGTGAATCACTAATGCTACTAG